>CM035415.1:106818674-106838674 GCA_020310875.1 Ceratopteris richardii
GATGCTTGTCCATGAAGCTATAAGAAGATATGTTAAGAAGCATCAAACAATTGTAAAATTTCTTAATGATTGGAGAGGCGATCTTCATGCAGATGAAAATGATATTCAAATTCCAAGGATTTCAGCAACCATGGATACTATGCAAGTCCATAAAGTTTTAAAAACCCCATTTGGACATGAACCAGATATGCATGGACTTTACATACATACTGATGATGAGTGTTATCAAGAAAATCCTACAAGTGTAGTTGATGTAACCTCTAAGGATCCAAGGTGCCATGATTGAGTAGATGTCTTGACAATGGTCACATCTTTAAGTGCCATATGTGCACAAACCCCAAAGATGGGAGGATCAAAGTGACATGTGGAAGCTAACCAAGATTTAAAGATATATATGAGGTCTCAAGGTGATCAAATAGAGATTGAAAATGAAATGTACAAAGGAAATCTAGCAAGTCTATGTGAAGAGCGAGCTAAACATGTTTGTTCAAATGATGATATCAGAAAATATTTGAAGAATTATTTGATACCAATTGATTGTGATATATCTATAAGAAAACATGAACCAAATACAACACATGACCTAATGGTTTATTTACATAATGAAATTGCAAGTGGGCATGAAGCTAAATCCAAGGACATGTCAATAGATTATCCTTTGAAGAATGAAATGGATCTGAATAGTGCCACATTGTATATGCATACAAAGATGTCAAAATTGAATCTACTCATAATGAGGAGGACATGATTATGAGTCCTCCAGTGATATGTATTTTATCACAGACGAGCATGATGGTAAGCCTATCCACCATTGAATGCTTTTGTGTGATGAGACATTGGATATCCTATTAAATATGGACGAGAATTGTCCTACTCATAAGGAAGAGGATAAACTATTGGCTAGATTTCACAGTAATGATATGTTTGCAAGTAAGGTCACACTCTTTGAAGAGGTGCATTCAGATGGGAATGATGACTATGATGAGACAAATCCATTTCCTAAAGATCTTTGGCATGAGGAGATGGATGTGACATTCATTGAAATATATGAAATAAGTTATGAAAGCATATTTCCTAGTGAGACCGAATGTGAAAGAATTGAATCAAATGGCTACATTTACAAATTTGGATACAAATACTATGAGTTGAATGAAGATCTAGTTGATTCAAATGAATGTTCCAAGATATTTAGATATGATAAGACAATTGAGCAAGAGTCAATGATAGAAGAAATGAATGGTGAGTATGGTGAGAGCACATCCTCTGAAGAGAATGAACAAGAAATAATTGAGATAGATAAAGAATTCTATGGTGGCATCTTGAATAAGAAAATTGAATTGATTATCAAACCCCATATATATTCTTTAAATGGATCATGAAGATATGAACGAATGTAGAGATTGTAATGAATCTTACTTGGAGAACCAAGAATTTAATGATTTGGATGATCAAGAGTTTCTTGATTTTGATGATATCCATTTTCTTCATGATAATGGACAAATGAATTTGGAGAAAAACAAAGATGAAGATTTTTTTGATAGATTAGAGAAAGAAGCATATTCTATAATTTTTGGCACTCAAGCAAAAAAGAATCATGACAAATTAGATGATAAAAACAATCGTGTATTGTCATCTAAGCATGATGAAAACTTCCACTTCATGAGAGGATCTCACAAATCTATTCAAAACTTCTCTACCAATGAAGACAAAATTCGATTCAAAATGATGCAAATGAAGAAGCTTCTCCAAATGATTCCAAGCATGAAATAGATCAAAATGCATGCTTGAAGGGACTTTTTGAAGATGGCTTAAGCACATTTAAAATACAAACTCTATATATATATGCTTTTGATTCATCAATAGTAACTTCATATGATGCATTTGAGTGCATTCTAGAGAATTGTGAATAAAGGAAACTATGCTCAAATGATTGAAACATGGATTTTTTAATTTTCCAAGAGCTATGTATGCCAGTCGAGCCTCTAAGGGATGGAGAAGCAAATGAAGTCACTTGTACACATATCTATTTTGTTTAAGAATGTTTATCTAATTGATATGATTCAAAGATGACTTCTTTACAAGCATAGCTTCTTTGGTGAGTATATATCAAAGAGCACCGGCTTGAAGGGAGAATCTTATTCAATGAGTCTCCACAACTCTTAAAAATGAATCTATAAATAGAAATGTATATAACAAATGTTCTTTGCTTTGATTTTAAGACAGATATAGGAAACCGGATAAAAAGTAGAAGATGAGGATTTGGAGTGGAGTTGCTTATGATGATGGATACCAGTGACATCAAGTAAAGTTTTTAACAATAAATAGGTGAAATGTTTTCACTCTTTCTTTCTGTTTACAAATGTATGTAAATATGCATGGCATTTTGTATGTGATGGACGTGTTGGAATTTGTACGAATCGAAGCAAATTAAGTAGATCCAGGTTGACATATGACTATTATGATTGCATGTGATATACAAAAAACCAAATATTGTATGAGTAGAATTGGTTAGTAGATTAGGGCTTTCGGGAGCAAAGACTTGGGAAAGTGAAGGCAAGACTTAAATGGAGTGTTTGTATATGCTAGTATATGTGAATGCTTGATCAGTGGGATTCTTTGATTTCTACTTTTGATACCTCACCAATCCTCCCATCATATAGATTATGATTTAGATAAACCTTCATATACCATCATACACACATACATACACACATATACACACATTCATACACACACATACATACACACATATACACACATGCATGCATACATACACACACATATACACACATGCATGCATACACACATATACACATATACACACATGCATACATACACACACATGCATACACACATACATACACACACACATATGCATACACACATACATACACACATATACACATGCATGCATACATACACACACATACAAATATACACACATGCATGCATGCATACATACACACACATACACATATACACACATGCATACATACACACACATGCATACATACACACACATATGTACACACATGCATACATACACACACATATGTACACACATGCATGCATACACACACATACAAATATACACACATGCATGCATACATACACACACATACACATATACACACATGCATACATACACACACACATGTACTCACATGCATACATACACACACACATATACACACATGCATACATACACACACATATGTCAAACATGCATACATACACACATATATGTACACACATGCATACATACACACATATACACACATGCATGCATACATACACACACATATACACACATGCATGCATACCTCACATGCACACACACACAAGATTAGGGTTTTAAGGTTTTAACACCTACATAACATATATACACACATACACATACACATACACATATAATACATATATATATGTATATACACATGCATATAGAAATATACATATTTTACGTCTAGATCTTTAAGATTATGGTTTTAGGGTTTAAGCATATAAAGAGAAAGGAGAGAATGGCATGTCCTTGCACTCAGTCCAAGTATCAAATTTATCGGAAACGATGGGTTTGTACTGCACATGTTACAGAGTATGGATCCTTTGACAAAAGTTGACTAGAAAATCTACGCTACCATTTGCATGGTCCCCAAGGTGAGCAGATAGACCCAAATGACATTGCATCGGTAACCTCTCGTGGACAAAAGAGAACGAAAAAGGACTTAGACATACAAGCAAGTACTAATAGCATTACACGGAATGAACATATGGAAGAGATGCTTGAAGCATTTTATGAGATGGAAAAGAAAGTCCACCTGTAGTAGACTCCACCACAACAATCTTTTAGTCATCCCCTACTAGCTCTAGTAGTAGACATGTGTGTTCGACACCTCACCGCGATACAAGTTCTGGCCCGTCTCGTAAGTCGAGGTCACGCTGTGGAGCAGGAGGTTCTAGGAGTGGATCTACAGGTAGGTCTCGAGGAGCCAGCTATTGTGGAGGCAGTGTGATGGACGTGTCGCATGCTTCTACTCCTAGGATGAGTACCTCAGATGTAGGTACGCCACGCGGTACACCACATGGAACACCACGTACACCTTGGGGTGCTCATGACCATGATGAATCCAAAGTGTACAGTATCCGAGATGGAGCTCCAGTGATGGATGTGGCTGGCAAAGCAATGCGTGCACGTATACAACAGCTTTGCCCCATACATTTTGGTCACTCTATCATGTTGAAATGGAGTGAACAAGATAAAGATCGGAAGAATTTTATCACACAGATGACTTATCAGGAGTTTCGACCAGTCGATGGACAACCTCTTGTTAGTTCAGAGTGGATTCTGCACACCGCACATGAAGTTATGTCCCATCGATGATCCGAGGCTCGTGATGCTTTCAGAGCAGGCTTACCAAAGCCTGTATGATTAAATGCTGAGGAGTGGGATATGATTCGCCACGAGCAGCAACAGACTCCTGATCGATATCGTCAACAGCGAGATGCCGCAGCCACACGTTTAGATATGGTTGGACCGTCACATTTGGGCAGCGGTGGATATGACATGATGCATCATGAGTTTGTAAGTACCATTTGATTTATTGAACTTGTTTGTGTTAAGTTTCTCATGTATGTTCCTCTAATGTTTTGTATATTTTTTGCAGGAGCCGGCAATGGGTCATCCTCCAACACGAACAGAGGAGTCTTATGGATGTTGCCATGGATTGACTGCACTATTGGAGGACTTAGAGGGATGCGGTGTGGTTGTTTCATGGGAGCATTTGCGATGAGGTGATTACTTTATAAACTTGGTTTTTACTTGTTGTTTGTAAATTTCATATGAATTTATCTAATTTCATTAATGTTCTTTGTTGCAGGACTGTTGATATGGAACGCTCTTTGCATGTGTATGGCAGTGGCACACCCAAGTTTTGTATTTGATTTTTATATGGCAATGCAATGCTTTGCCACATTTTGTAAAAGCGTCATATATGATAGTGGTTTGCCACACTCTTGTACATGCTTCATTTATGAAATATATAACTCTTTTTGTACATGGTTCATGATTCATTCTAATTATGTCTTTTGTGTCCAATAATATTCTATTTTATGAAATCATATTCAGTTGACATTAGAGTACACATCACATGTACTCGGTTTTTTTTGGGCAGAGTGTATTGTCTTTTGCTAAGCAACATCATGGTAATGTTGATGTAGCAAAAGACAACACACTCTACCCAAAAAAAATTTGCAGATATGGTCATCGGTATAAGCATTGGTGTACCTAGTAATGTCATCCGAATAAGCGTCGGTACACCCAGTGGGCGCCGGTATACGTGACGGTGCACCCAGCAGAGGTGCGAGTATGGGCGTCGGTATTACCGACGCATATACCGATGCATATACCAACGCCCATACCGGCGCTTTAATACCGACGTGTATACTGACATCTACACCGAAGTCAAGCCAAAAAAATTCACGTTCATTTCCCTCGATAAAAACCTCGGTATATGACTGATCTGTTGTAGTGAATCCGATGTGAATGAATCCATGTGAGAAGTTATTTATATTTGTATGCATTATATATATGTGATATGGTGTGCATGTGTGTATCTATATGAGTTTTTGTTTTTAATAATAATTTGGCTACTTAGGGTTTCTACAACTAATATATGATGAAGTAAATCCTTTTGCACATAAATAAACCTACACACTTATATATTATGGATTAAAAGTAGATATGTGACATGTCTTGTGCATATTACCATACATACATACATTGTACATTCATAGATACATTTACATACATGCATACATAGTATATACATGTATGCATACATACATACATAGATGCATACGTACACATTACATACATATTACATACATGTGCTTGCATGCATGCATACATACATACATACATACATACATATACATACATATTACACATGCATATTACATACATATATACACATGCATATTTGTAAGTGGATACATATAGACATGCATATTACATACATACATATGCATATCTGTAATTACACACAAACATACATTTTTGTATATAATAGGAAAGATTCTAATGTATATATTATTGAGTCTATATTAGTCCCTACTTAATTCGATATTCACATTGATATCAATAATCATATGAATCACTATAGAAGAGTACCCTTGGCTTCGAAGGGTCAAGGCCAAGAATGAAACACTTTTGCCAAGCTTTCTAAGTGCATTACAAGGAGAACATGAAATATTTGTCTATCCCAAAATGATAAATCGGATAAAGAAAACCATACATAAATGAACATCTGCACTTCTATAGCTTTTTATGTCTTGCTCATTCTCGATGTTTCTTCTGTTGCATGTAGTGGGCATTTTGGATATAATGTCTTATCCCTTCAAAGGAAAATATACTCTTGGGTATTTTTTGCAATACAAAGAAATAGCATGTAAAACAATGCATTGGGAACATGAAAAAGCGATTGCAAAGTTCTAAAGCGTTTGCAATGCATTGCATTGCAACTATGTGATAGATAGGAGATAGTTGAAGCACACCATAAGAGCGAGGTTTAAGAAGTAATCCTCAACCATGGCTTTTGGGCATGTGGTAAGCCCATCATACTCTTAGTTGAAAAGTCATGAGTTCAATTCCCTTGTGGATACAATAATAGGTGTTGGAGCTTAAGAAGTAGGCATCGACAAGGAGGATGGATTCCAAAAAGATTTTGGGCACCCATGGCCTTCGGAAAAGGTGTTTGGACACTTTGGTATTTGCAAAGGTACAAAAAAGCTCCACGATGCTTTGAGAAATTTACAATGAAGATTGGAGTGTATCTCCCAATTGGTAGGTCGGATTGAGATGTATAAGGTGCCGATGGAAAGCTCTTGTAACGAGCTTAAATTGAGTAGTGCTCGATTGATTGTCCATGATGCCCATGGGGATGAGAATGAGGTTCAAGTTATTGAAGTTGAGAACAAGAGTTGAAGATATCAGGATTGCAAACAATAAGATTCAAGACACTAAGATTGAGAACAAAGGTTCAAGTCACCAAAGTTGGGAACAAGAAAGCTCCAAGAGATTGTGGAGTGTGAGGACGTCAAGTCAAGGGCACCTAGGGAGTTTACTTGATCATTGAGGACAATGATCTCTAGAAGGGGAAGAGTGTTAGATTCAAGAAATGATAGGGACGAGATGGTTGAACAACACCTTAAGAGGGAGGATTAGGAATTATTCCTCAACTATGGCTTTTGGGGCATGTGGTTAGCCTATCACACTTCTAGCCAGTACATCATGAGTTCAATTTGGGATACAACATACATATGTACATACATATGTACATACATAAATATTCATACCTATATACGTACATATTAACATTACCTATGCACATACATGTATACATACATACATATGTGCATATATGCATACATACATATGTACGAACATACATACATACATACATACATACATACATATGTACACACACACACACACACACACACATATATATATATATATATATATATATATATATATATATATATATATATATATATATATATATATATATATATATATATATATATATATATATATATATATATATTGTGTGTGTACATACATACATGCGTATGTGTGTGTGCATGTGCATGAACATACATATGCACATATGTACATATGTACATGTGTGTATATATATATACGAACATTCATAAATATGCATGTGTATATATTTATGTATGTGTGTACGATATACAAACATACATAAATATGCACATATGTGTATATGTATAAATGTACATACATACATACATACATACATACATTCATACATACATTCATACATACATACATACATATGTACATACATACTCACACATGTACATACATACTCACACGTACATACATACATGTACATACATATGTACATACGTACGCATGTACACACACAAACATACATATGTACATACATACATACATACATACATACATACATACATACATACATACATACATACATACATACATACATACATACATACATACATATATACATTCGTAAATACATTCATGCATAGATAGATTCATAGGTAGAGACATACATATGTATGTACATATGTATGTACATATGTATGTACATATGTATGTACATATGTATGTACATATGTATGTACATATGTATGTACATATGTATGTACATATGTACATACATACATACATACATGCATGCATCGATATATTCATACATACATACATTTGTAGGTACATGCATACATACATACACACATACAAATACATAATACATTCCTTTACCCCGTATGTACATACATACATATATACATGTGTAGGAATGTAGATACATACAAGTGTATGTACGTTATGTAGATACATACATACGTACGCACGTATGTATGTACATACATATGTATGCACGTATGTATTTACATACATACGTACGTACATACATATAGACGTACGTATATACATACATACATACATACATATATACATATATACATACATGCATACATATTTATGTACATATATATAGACATACATACATACATACATACATACATACATATGTACATATATATGTTCAAAACAAAAATTGAATGCAAAAAAAAGAAATATAAAAATACATATATGTTTTTGCCTAAAGAATCTAGAAAATAGAAAAATCAAAAGCACTATTGCAAAAAGCCATGATTTTTTTTTGCTATAAAAGAGCAAAAAATTTCACATTTAAAGACATTAAGGAGCAAGGGACGAGTCTAAGTGTAGAGAGAATCGAGAAAAGTTGTTTTGAAAAGAATCTAAGTGTTGATTGAAGTGATCTTACTCATAACTTGTTGTTGTTGATCAATATAATACATTCGTAATAAAGTTGAACTTATGATTTTGCTTCAATTCAAAAGGCAACTAGAGTTCCATAGGTAGATGTACAAATTTCATACAATGAGAGATTAAGCAACATGATCTAGAGGATATTCGCTTTCTTGTTTACATGAGAGAAGAGTTTGTTCATATTAAAGGAAGAGGATAGCTCTACCCTTATACATGTCGAGAGCAACTTCCAATGGGATTTGATGCAAAAGTTTTAATCAATGATGGACAATGTTAAAGCATAGAGGTTTGAGCCATACTTCAATCACTAACTTGTGAGTTGGTTTCACACTTTCATTTTTTTTAGGAAGTTGAACTTGTCTTAATGTACAAAGACCTTTGGATGAGCTTAGATTGTACCCCAATTTTGTAGAAGACGTTGAATTTTAGAGATTGAGAAACAAAAATTCAATTTGTTTTTTTCGTGTATAAGCACTCATGAATGCGGAAATAGTTTATAAACTTCATTGCTATATTAAATATAAGAATTGAAGTACATATCTTTGTGAGAAATATTGATGTCGATATATTTTTTGGAGTAAGGAATTTGCATATCCAAACTTTATTAGCATAATTTGCAAATCACATACATCTCCCAAACACTTTGTGTGGGCATGTAACTTTCCACCCAACTCAGCACTTTAACGACAACGTACATACATGTGTACATACATACATACATATGTACACACATGCATGCATAAATGCATATTGTTGGTATCACTTGTAGAACAACGATGAGTATCAACATCGACTGAGATCCATGTCGTATTGTCAATCTTTGGAGACTTGAGGGTGATATGAAGATCATGAGTGAGTGATGTGATGAAGTTCATCAACAAGATCACAAGTCTTTTACTATCTCATACAAGTCAATCTGGAAAAAAGTTTCTACCTTGTGAACCCCAAAAAATGAGTTTTCTAGCTCCCTTTATAGTTTTTAGGTGAGTTTTGATCGATTTCAAATCTATTGTTTAACATAGTTAAAAATTACGTCCTAATGTCAATTTGAAAGCTCAAATGAGCTCCAAAAAATACAAAATTTGAATTATAGCTTCTACTTAGGCTCAAGCTCGAGGACTTGACTTGCACAACATCGAGCATCTTTTTACAAAAAAGGGCTTTTTATACAATGAAGTAATAATAAAAATCATTGTTTTATAGAGAATTATATTTTATCTCATGTGTAGACTGTGGGGATTTTCTCATGTGCTCTCTCTTTTCCAATGACTAATTTATCCATTGCACGTGACTCTTCCCGCTTGGCCTTCACTGCTAGCACTCCCCTCCCTCTTGCATCTATCGTCCTTGAAAAACCTTGGTTGTTAGGAGTGGTCGACGTAATTTTGTAAAATGTCTATAGATAGGGAGTGTTTTGCAATTTGTAAGCCTCGTGTTAGATTTGCTTCTTATCATTGCCATTCAATTGGTTGTGGCATGTCGGGTTGACAATTTCTATAGTGTTATGAGTATTGGATTGTTTCATAAGCAAACATATGAAGTAGATTGGTAGGTTTGGAATTAAAAACCTAAAAGTGGTACTCTCATAACCCAGTGGTGAACATATCTTGGAAATTTTGTTTGTAGCACGTTGGGAGGTAGTGAGCTGACAATGCCAAGCGAAATAGATTTGCACTCTAATGGTGTTGTGATCATATCATATACCAAGTCGAGATTGCCCTTTTCAAAGCCTGGTGAGTTGATGTGAGGGGCTTTCACTTTTTTTAAAACTTTAAATATAGGTAACATTATATAAAATATCTTAATAGACATGTAGGCAATAATATCTGACATTTTAGGTAAGTGTGGTGTCAGAGGAGCACTAGATTGTGCCCTTTGACTAGACTAGACAGGATTTCATAATTATATTTTTTATTACAAGATCATCCATGTAGGGAAATAATACAAGAATATATAATTGATACAAGAAGTCTCACAACCCGAGACTGATAGGTATAGATAAATCAACTAGAGATGATACAGAAGATCCCACAACTCGGGACCGTAGGTATGAAGCAAGATCTCTAGATTACAAGAACTCCCTTCAAGAAGATGATCTAGATACAAGAAATAACTAGACAAGATTTTGTACTACAAGATACAAGGGGATAAGGCTAGATGTCCAAGAACTAGACTAACCAAGACTAGAAGGAGGAACAAGATAAGAGTTGGAATTGGAACTTCAAAAGTACATACTTGGTAAACATGACTCCTTGAGATCCCAAGATTGGCATTGACAAGATTGAGGATGTATGCGGCCAAGCCCTTCTTATATACGTGGTCAAGGGCGGTTATTGGAGGCAGTTATTGAAGGCAGTTATGATATGATGATATCATTGATGAATCTGAACAAGACCTCTAGATGTCAGAATCTAGCAAGTACACAATCAATCTTAGGGTTTTGCACATTCCAGAGGCAATGGAAGCATTAATTTCCCCAAATTCTGAACCAATCATGAGATATAGAAATTCACATGGAATCTGAGATTCAAGATGGTTTTTTTTGTCCATGACATCACGTCCCCCTCAAGCGACGAGTTCCATGAGGAGCAGTCCTGTTCTCTAGTCTTGACTTCATTGGATTTTTCTTATGAAATTCTCAAACTTTGATAGGTACTCTCTAAAGGTTCCCAAGTGCGATAACTGATGTCATACCCTTTCCAATGAACAAGGTACTCCAATCTTCATCGAGATATTCTTGAATCTAGGACATGCTTGACTTCGAATTCTTCATGATCATCAATCTCCCCAGGTGGTGAAGGATACGGTCTCTCCCCCATCAATGGTGAAGTCTAATATGGTTCCAACATGGACACATGGAAAATTGGATGATTCTCGTGATACTTGGTAACTAGAGCTGGAAAGTGACTGGATTAATCTCTACCAAGATAGTGAACGGACCAAATCTTTGTGGTCTAGCTTTGCACAAGGCCTTGAAGTCAGTAAATTATTTTTGAGAAACCACACTTTATCCCCAATGTGATAAGATGGATTTTGCACATGATGTTGATTTGCATAATACTTATATTGTTCTTGAGCTATGTGGATCTCCTCCTTGAGTTCTTTGTGGATATCCATGAGGTAGTGGGCCTTATCTCTTGCAACTGGGTTCTTGACATGGTTTGAGAGTTGTATATTTATCCTTGGGTGTTGTCCATAATTTGCAAAGAAAGGAGTTTTCTTGGTAGTGCAACAAAGATATTGTTCTAGGACTTGATTTACTTGTTTTGTTTCTCCATTATTTTGTGGATGATTTGCTGTAGATAGTTTGGCTTGAACTCCAAGGAGCTTGCAAAGAATAATTCCAAAAGTTGGATATGAACTGAGGGCCTCGATCATTGACAATATCATTAGGCAATCCATGAAGCCTAAAGATGTATATGAGAAAAAGTCTAGCAGTGGCCACACTAGTGATCGCCTTGGTACTTGGAATGAAGTGTGACATCTTTGTAAATCTATCCACTATAACAAGAATGACATCATACTTATCCGACTTTGTTAAATGTGTGATGAAATCCATAGATAATGAAGCCCATGGCATTGTTGGAATAGGTAAAGATTGCAATAGTCCATGAGGTTTATGTCGCAGTACCTTAGATCTATTAAAAGTTTCATAGGTTTGGATATATTCTTTGACCTCCTTCCACATTTGAGGCCACCAAAAATACCTTGATATGATCTCTATTGTTTTATTTACTCCAAAATGTCATGTTGCAAGGTTGTCATGACATTGTTGAAGTACTTGGATCCTGGGCTTTTTTGGAGGGATATACAATAGGTTCTTATAGAATAATAACCCATCCTTTTCTTGGAAGTCATTAACTTCTGGAAATTTTCCTTCTCTAATTTTGTGCTTCATGTTACAAAACAATTCATCATGTGCTAGTGTCTCATGAATCAAATGTGTCAAAGTTGAATCTTCATGGTGACTTGAAGAGATAGCTACTAACTAGAGTTGTTCAAGCTTGAGTAAAACACTCTCTCGTGGATCAAAGGCCTCATCACCTTTTTTTGGTGCAAGGTAAGATCTTCTTGACAAGGCATCTGACTGACACTATTGGCATCCTAGACAATATGTGATGACAAAGTCGAATCTGTTCGAGTTCGAGATCTACGAAAGCTTGCAAACAACACAAGGAAAAAGAACAAGAAGCTTGGATCACAACACACAATATTGAATGTATTACCACTAGAATGTACAAAGATAAGTGACCCATTAGGGCAATATGCCTATATAGAAGTCAAGGAAAAAAAAACCTCCTAAAGAGGGAAAGAAGTGCCCCGGTGGTCCTAGTGTGTTCACACACATCACTACTTGGATAAATCCCCCCTGGGAATGATGCGGTAAACAAGGAGCTGGCACTCATGTATAAGGAAGTGCCAAGCTATATGGAATCAATCCACAAAAGGAAGTAAGCCCAAAGCTTTGTGGAAAGCTTCAAAGTTCTCCCTAGGCAGAGCCTTCATGAAAAGATCTACAATGTTCTCTTGTGTGGGCACATATGCCAAGCTAATCTTCCAGCAATGAACCCCTCCCAGACATAATGATAATGCACCTCAATGTGCTTAGTGCGAGCATGGAACATAGGGTTCCTCACAACTTCCAATGCACTCTGGCTATCAGTGAAGATGGTGGTGGTAGAAGACTGATCAACACCCAAATCAGCCATAAGCCATTTGAGCCACACACACTCAATAGTCACTGTGAAAGCTGCCCTATACTCAGCCTCATAACTGGAAGTGGCCATAATAGGATGCTTCTTGCTCAACCAAGATATACATGAGCTACCAAGCATGAAGCAAAAGCCACTAGTGGACACACGAGTGTCATAGCAACCAACCCAGTCAAAGTCAGAAAAAGCATGTAAATCTGGCGATAGTGATCCCCCCTTGGGATAAAACAATCCAAGTAGTTAGGTACCACTCAAGTAGTGAAAGACCGCTTAACCTCCTATCATATATATATATATATATATGTGCGTATGTATGTATGTATGTATGTATGTATGTATGTATGTATGTATACATATATATATATATATATATATATATATATATATATATATATATATATATATATATATATATATATATATATATATATATATATATATATATATATATATATATATGTATATGTATATATGTATGTATGTATATATGTATATGTATATGTATATGTATGTATATATATATATATATATATATATATATATATATATATATATATATATATATATATATATATATATATATATATATATATATATATATATATGTGTGTGTGTGTGTGTGTGTGTGTATGTGTGTGTATATGAGTGTGTGTGTGTGTGTGTATGTATATGTACATGTTCATGTATATGTATGTATGTATGTATGTATGTATATATATATATATATATATATATTTATATATATATATATATATATATATATATATATATATATATATATATATATATATATATATTTATATATATATATATATATATATATATATATATATATATATATATATATATATATATATATATACGAGGATGAATCCGGGTAAACCCCAAATTCACCCTCAAATGAAAGTGCAACTATAAGCTCATGGTAGTCAACCACAAGACTATATAGCATATAAGCTCCACTATGCACAATATCGACTCAATACTATTACATCCCCAATAACGTCATTAGTGCCCAATAGTGGGTATAGAGCTAAGAATGAATACATGCTCACACACGCACCCCACAACACACACACACCATGAGCATGAACTCACAAGAAGCTCTGCGAACTGAGTTTCTATCACTTCCGAAAGTGATGCGCAGACTCAGTCATAATGAAGTCTAGCACCGAATGCAAACAAAACATAGGAAAAATTACACAAAATGCATAGTTGATAGGGTATACACACCTAACAATTGGTCCCAACGCGGACGAAGAATCCACAAGTGAAAACTACATGTCCGCTAATATGAGAATCATATATACAGGGATGAATCCAGGTAAACCCCAAATTCACCCTCAAATGAAAGTGCAACTATAAGCTCATGGTAGTCAACCACAAGACTATATAGCATATAAGCTCCACTATGCATAGTATCGACTCAATACTATGACGTCCCCACTAACGTCATCAGTGCCCAATAGTGGGTATAGAGCTAAGAATGAATAGATGCTCACACACGCACCCCACAACGCACACACACCACGAGCATGAACTCACAAGAAGCTCTGCAAACTGAGTTTCTATCACTTCTGGAAGTGATGGGCAAACTCAGCCATAATGAAGCCTAGCACCGAATGCAAACAAAACATAGGAAAAATTATAGAAAATGCATAGTTGATAGGGTATACACACCTAATAACTGGTCGCATATCGAATGAAGAATCCACAAGTGAAAACTGCATGTCCGCTAATACGACAATCATATATACCAGGATGAATCCAGGTAAACCCCAAATTCACCCTCAAATGAAAGTGCAACTATAAGCTCATGGTAGTCAACCACAAGACTATATAGCATATAAGCTCCACTATGCACAGTATCGACTCAATACTATGACATCCCCACTAACGTCATCAATGCCCAATAGTGGGTATAGAGCTAAGAATGAATACATGCTCACACACGCACCCCACAACGCACACACACCACAACCATGAACTCACAAGAAGCTCTGTGA
Organism: Ceratopteris richardii; assembly: GCA_020310875.1. Taxonomy (NCBI): domain Eukaryota; kingdom Viridiplantae; phylum Streptophyta; class Polypodiopsida; order Polypodiales; family Pteridaceae; genus Ceratopteris; species Ceratopteris richardii. Next base: position 106,834,238 of record CM035415.1, read on the forward strand.
ACTGAGTTTCTATCACTTCCGGAAGTGATGGGAAAACTCAGCCATAATCAAGCCTAGCACCGAATGCAAACAAAACATGGGAAAAATTACACAAAATGCCCAATAGTGGGTATAGAGCTAAGAATGAATACATGCTCACACACGCACACACACCACGAGCATGAACTCACAAGAACCTGTGCGAAATGAGTTTTTAACACTTCCGGAAGTGATGGGCAAACTAAGCCATAATGAAGCCTAGCACCGAATGCAAACAAAACCTAGGAAAAATTGCAAAAAATGCATAGTTGATAGGGTATACGCACCTAACAATTGGTCGCAACTCGGACGAAGAATCCACAAGTGAAAACTGCATGTCCGCTAATACGACAATCATATATACCAGGATAAATCGAGGTAAACCCCAAATTCACACTCAAATGAAAGTGCAACTATAAGCTCATGGTAGTCATCCACAAGACTATATAGCATATAAGCTCCACTATGCACAGGATCGACTCAATACTATGACATCACCACTAACGTCATCACTGCCCAATAGTGGGTATAGAGCTAAGAATGAATACATGCTCACACACGCACCCCACAACGCACATACACCACGAGCATGAACTTACAAGAAGCTCTGCGAATTGGGTTTCTATCACTTCCGGAAGTGATGGGCAAACTCAACCATAATGAAGTCTAGCACTGAATGCAAACAAAACATAGGGAAAATTACACAAAATGCATAGTTGATATGGTATACACACCTAAGAATTGGTCGCAACTCAGACGAAGAATCCACAAGTGAAAACTGAATGCCCGCTAATACGACAATCATATATACCAGGATGAATCCAGGTAAACCCCAAATTCACCCTCAAATGAAAAGTGCAACTATAAGCTCATGGTAGTCAACCACAAGACTATATAGCATATAAACTCCACTATGCACAATATCGACTCAATTCTATGACATCCCCACTAACGTCATCAGTGCCCAATAGTGGGTATAGAGCTAAGAATGAATACATGCTCACACACGCACCCCACAACGCACACACACCACGAGCATGAACTCACAAGAAGCTCTACGAACTGAGTTTCTATCACTTCCGGAAGTGATGGGCAAACTGAGCCATAATGAAGCCTAGCACCGAATGCAAACAAAAAATAGGAAAAATTACAAAACATGCATAGTTGATAGGGTATACACACCTAACAATTGGTCGCAACTCGGACGAAGAATCCACAAGTGAAAACTAAATGTCCGCTAATACGACAATCATATATACCAGGATGAATCCAGGTAAACCCCAAATTCACCCTCAAATGAAAGTGCAACTGTAAGCTCATGGTATTCAACCACAAGACTATATAGCATATAAACTCCACTATGCACAATATCGACTCAATACTATGACATCCCCACTAACGTCATCAGTGCCCAATAGTGGGCATAGAGCTAAGAATACATGCTCACACACGCACCCCACAACGCGCACACACCACGAGCATGAACTCACAAGAAGCTCTGCGAACTGAGTTTCTATCACTTCCGAAAGTGATGGGCAAACTCAGCCATAATGAAGCCTAGCACCGAATGCAAACAAAACATAGGAAAAATTACAGAAAATGCATAGTTGATAGGGTATACACACCTAACAACTGGTCGGAACTCGAACGAAGAATCCACAAGTGAAAATTGCATGTCCGCTAATACAACAATCATATATACCACGATGAATCCAGGTAAACCCCAAATTCACCCTCAAATGAAACTGCAACTATAAGCTCATGGTAGTCAACCACAAGACTATATAGCATATAAGCTCCACTATGCATAGTATCGACTCAATACTATGACATCCCCACTAACGTCATCAGTGCCCAATAGTGGGTATAGAGCTAAAAATGAATACATGCTCACACACGCACACACACCACGAGCATGAACTCACAAGAACCTGTGCGAACTGAGTTTTTAACACTTTCGGAAGTGATGGGCAAACTCAGCCATAATGAAGCCTAGCACCGAATGCAAACAAAACCTAGGAAAAATCACAGAAAATGCATAGTTGATAGGGTATACGCACCTAACAATTGGTCGCAACTCGGACGAAGAATCCACAAGTGAAAACTGCATGTCCGCTAATACGACAATCATATATACCAGGATGAATCCAGGTAAACCCCAAATTCACCCTCAAATGAAAGTGCAACTATAAGCTCATGGTAGTCATCCACAAGACTATATAGCATATAAGCTCCAATATGCACAGTATCGACTCAATACTATGACATCCCCACTAACGTCATCACTGCTTAATAGTGGGTATAGAGCTAAGAATGAATACATGCTCACACATGCACCCCACAATGCACATACACCACGAGCATGAACTTACAAGAAGCTCTGCGAATTGAGTTTCTATCACTTCCGGAAGTGATGGGCAAACTCAACCATAATGAAGTCTAGCACCGAATGCAAACAAAACATAGGGAAAATTACACAAAATGCATAGTTGATATGGTATACACACCTAACAATTGGTCGCAACTCGGACGAAGAATCCACAAGTGAAAACTAAATGTCCACTAATACGACAATCATAAATACCAGGATGAATCCAGGTAAACCCCAAATTCACCCTCAAATGAAAGTGCAACTATAAGCTCATGGTAGTCAACCACAAGACTATATAGCATATAAACTCCACTATGAACAATATCGACTCAATACTATGACATCCCCACTAACGTCATCAGTGCCCAATAGTGGGTATAGAGCTAAGAATGAATACATGCTCACACGCACCCCACAACGCACACACACCAGGAGCATGAACTCACAAGAAGCTCTGCAAACTGAGTTTCTATCACTTCCGGAAGTGATGGGCAAACTCGACCATAATGAAGCCTAGCACAGAATGCAAACAAAACATAGGAAAAATTACAAAAAATGCATAGTTGATAGGGTATACACACCTAACAACTGGTCGCAACTCGAACGAAGAATCCACAAGTGAAAACTGAATGTCCGCTAATACGACAATCATATATACCAGGATGAATCCAAGTAAACCCCAAATTCACCCTCAAATGAAAGTGCAACTATAAGCTCATGGTAGTCAACCACAAGACTATATAGCATATAAACTCCACTATGCACAATATCGACTCAATACTATGACATCCCCACTAACGTCATTAGTGCCCAATAGTGGGTATAGAGCTAAGAATGAATACATGCTCACACACGCACCCCACAACGCACACACACCAGGAGCATGAACTCACAAGAAGCTCTGCGAACTGAGTTTCTATCACTTCCGAAAGTGATGGGCAAACTCAGCCATAATGAAGCCTAGCACCGAAAATGCAAACAAAACATAGGAGAAATTACAGAAAATGCATAGTTGATAGGGTATACACACCTAACAACTGGTCGGAACTCGGACGAAGAATCCACAAGTGAAAATTGCATGTCCGCTAATACAACAATCATATATACCAGGATGAATCCAGGTAAATCCCAAATTCACCCTCAAATGAAAGTGCAACTATAAGCTCATGGTAGTCAACCACAAGACTATATAGCATATAAGCTCCACTATGCATAGTATCGACTCAATACTATGACATCCCCACTAACGTCATCAGTGCCCAATAGTGGGTATAGAGCTAAGAATGAATACATGCTCACACACGCACACACACCACGAGCATGAACTCACAAGAACCTGTGCGAAATGAGTTTTTAACACTTTCCGAAGTGATGGGCAAACTCAGCCATAATGAAGCCTAGCACCGAATGCAAACAAAGCCTAGGAAAAATCACAGAAAATGCATAGTTGATAGGGTATACGCACCTAACAATTGGTCGCAACTCGGACGAAGAATCCACAAGTGAAAACTGCATGTCCGCTAATACGACAATCATATATACCAGGATGAATCCATGTAAACCCCTAATTCACCCTCAAATGAAAGTGCAACTATAAGCTCATGGTAGTCATCCACAAGACTATATAGCATATAAGCTCCACTATGCACAATATCGACTCAATACTATGACATCCCCACTAACGTCATCACTGCCCAATAGTGGGTATAGAGCTAAGAATGAATACATGCTCACACACGCACCCCACGACGCACATACACCACGAGCATGAACTTACAAGAAGCTCTGCGAATTGAGTTTCTATCACTTCCGGAAGTGATGGGCAAACTCAACCATAATGAAGTCTAGCACCGAATGCAAACAAAACATAGGGAAAATTACACAAAATGCATAGTTGATATGGTATACACACCTAAAAATTGGTCGCAACTCGAACGAAGAATCCACAAGTGAAAACTGAATGTCCGCTAATACGACAATCATATATACCAGGATGAATCCAGGTAAACCCCAAATTCACCCTCAAATGAAAGTGCAACTATAAGCTC
>CM035415.1:106843674-106856174 GCA_020310875.1 Ceratopteris richardii
AACACTTTTAACTACATATGCCCATCTAGATGTCTTTGGGTTCGGGAACGTAGCACTTGCACCCTTATTTTCAATTGTGCTCATCAACAATTTCCTGGATAGTGAAAATTGGGAATCCGACTCAACAACCTACATGATTCTCAAAACATAATAGACCTTGGCCGATACTTCCAATGGACAATATCGTCTTTTGCAGGTCACTCTATCGAGAGGCCAATGAGCAATACAAGACATACAACCAGTCCTTAAGGTATATCCAGCTCAAAAGACATGCTAATTACCTTCTTGGTGACAAGCCTACCACTATACTGAGAAGATAACTCCGAGCACATGTCAATCATAATCATTTCATAATCCACAGATTCCCCAAGGAACTCTGACATACCATCCTTGGAACCACGAGGCCTACATTGCCAGATAGCATGGAAGACAACATGGCACTAGGCCATCTTCATGCATGCAAGAAAGCATGGAAGACAACATGGTGCTAGTCATCTAAAGTCTTCATGCTCTCTCTCCTCCTTTGTAATGCTTCTTTCATACATGCAAAGCATCAACTACAAATGATGGATGTACACGCTTGAATCCAATCATAGTATGTGGGAACGGCTGATCAAGATACATCAACATCAACAGGCTATATCAACAATCGATGTTGAGTAATATCATGAGCACACTGCTAGTGGGAAGGTCACTTACGCAATCAAACCATATACAAAAGATAGATGTTGGATATCCTCATACCAATTGTATGCACAGCAATGGAGTATATTCTCATGGGCAATGGATCTTGGTGGTAAACAATCACGGAGCTACCATCATTACTAAGGGGCCAAGAGGGCTGCCATCATGGGTAGTATCCTTAGTGAAATCTAGATTCTAATCAGCTAAGTCTATGTTGATATCTCAATGGCTATACCATTTATAATTACTAGACTTCTAACAAGCACATGATCACCACACTCCTCATGAATCAATGTAAAGCATCAACTCATCAAAAACTTCACCATTCATTATAATAATATAGGTCAAATGTTGTTTCAATGTAAAAAACTAGATGAACTACTCCCTCTTATAACCATCGAGGAAGTAAACCTTAATCGCATGATAAATACCCTCCAATGCCTATAGAGAATCTTATTTCCTACACCATCTCTAAAAATAGGCATCACTCCTAATAATTAGAGATCTTCTCTAAAATTCAAAACCTCTCCTAAAATCTTGAAGCGTTCTCTAAATTCTAAGAATCCTCCCTAAAACTCAAGAGCCTCTTCTAAATTTCAAGAATCTTTCCTAAAATTGAGGAACAACATCTAAATTCTAGGAGCCTCCACAATCTTAGGGAACGAAATCAAAGAGGCCACAACAAGCTAAGCAATGGTATGCTTCGATGGTTCAATGGCCAAGGAGGTAAGCTTATAGCTAAGGAAAGACCAAGAGGAGGGAGAAAGTTAGGCACAGAAACCGGAAAAAACTCAAAGAGGGGCTTCACATACACCTTTTAGAAAGGTCCTCCACACACTTTTCAAGTGAGTGGGATCTTAGTGTTATTAATCAAAGTGATCTCGGCACTAATCTAATTGTGAATCGGCATAAGTTATCATAAGTCACCAAAAAATATATGAATGTCTGTATCAACCCGATTTGGAAGACAAAAATATAACAAGAAAACGTCTAAAAAGCTTTGGAAGAGAGCAATCAACGTAGAAAGGGTCAAAATTGAACGAAATCCTTAGGGCCTTTATTCTCCTCTTGCATGTCTAGCTCCCACTTTTTCCTATGCTCACTTCTTTATATGAGAAATGTTCATCCTCATCTGATAGCATAATGTAATGTACACTGTACAGAGGTACACTGTGCAGAGGGGTCATATCTGTTTCCATGGAACCACATCAGGGGGGTATGACTACACGTTCATTGTTAATGGGCTGCCATGCACCATTCCCAGCCCTGTTTTCAGCATCAATAGGTAGCTGTGCATGCCCTTAAGGAGAGTCATTTTGCTGTCCAACATCTTCTGGCTCAATGATCACTGGCTCATAATCATTTTCAGCCATTTGTCGTGAGCCTCAATTTCAAGCCTAGTGTGTGGCAGTTCATGCTGAAATTTGATTCTTTTAGAGTCATCTCAGGGGCACAATCGTTTTTTGGCAGCCTTGCCTCATTAAATACAACATCCAGCTGTGTGGCACCTTCTTGAGCTGATGCAACCAATTTCTGTAGCCCATTTCACCCTCATCTCCTTATCCCATGAAGATGTCTGTCATGGACTTTGCATCTAACTTGTTCCTCGACCCAAGCCTGATATGCACAAAAGCATCACAACCAAAGATGCATAGGTGGTTATATGAAGCAAGTTTGCCATACCAATCCTCTAAGGATGCCCACCTTTCAAAGACACCTGGGGATCAATTGCAAATCTGACCTGCAATTTTCAAAGCCTCTCTGCAAAATCCATGAGGAAGATTATTGTGAAGAGTCTTCATCTCATCCTATCACATAATTATCTCTTACCAACATTCTTAGAAGAGGGGTCGTATGGGATAATTAGCTCCCTCTTTATGTCATGATTTTCACAAAATTTGTATAATTCAACACTTGTAACCTCACTCCCATTGTCCATATGTATGCATTTAAGCTTCTTACTTAGCTTGGGACGTCACAAATGCATGAAATTTCTTCACCATAGCAAAGGTTTCATCCTTAGCTTCCAACAAATACACCCAAAGCTTTCTAGAAAAATCATCGACAAAAGAAAATAAATATGAAGCGCCCCCCATGGACTTGGTGGGCATGCTAGACACACGAAAATGAACAAGACCTAACACATTGCACGTGCAAGTGGCACCATAGTGATAAGAACTTTTCACTTGCTTTCCATGTTGACATTCATCACAAAAATCAAGATTTGTGTCATTGGCATCAAGCTTATTCGATGTACATAGTTTATCAAGGCCCTTTTGGCTCATGTGGCTGACCCTTTTATGCCATAACTGAAATAGAGACATGAGAGAGAATAGGCAAAGTCATAGAGAGAGAAAGGAGCAAAGATCCACATATATGCTATATATTCCAAAAGATGAAGTACATGAATGTTACAAAGAAGCATAAAAATATGCAGGAATATGTCCTTGCTGATTCCTTTCTTCATAACTTCACAATCTCCATAAGATGAAGATGGATCTCCAAGGATAGTTAAGCTCCACGCTGCGTCCCTTCACTTTGGTAGATGAATAAGAGGCAAGACTAGCTGCTTCCCTGCTTGTAGACAAAGATGAAACCTAACTTCAACTCGTTACTCCTCCTCAAGGTGAAGAGAGACCTCCTCTAGCCAAGCTCAAGATTGACTTATCAAGAAATAATGATTTTACATGATAATAAGCTAGTTTTTGTCCCTAGCTGAATAAGCATGTCAAAAAAGTACTAGAAACACTTCCAAATTTTGCGGCACGAATTCCGAGATGGGCTCTTTTTTTGATGGTCTATTGGTTAATTGTAATATTTTATGAGGTTTCCAATTAAAATATGACACATGTCATCTGTTTTGACCTGTTTTTGACGTAATTTTGATTTTTTACTTGCAATTAGGGTTAGGGTTTTGACCCTCGAAATCTGATCCAAATAGATTGTATCATATATCAATAGATAGCTCTTGAATAGTACTATCCAGATCTGAAATAAAAAATCCCTGCAAAATTTAACCACATTTTGACCTTGGCTGACTTTGCCAAAAATTGAGATTGTTTTGAAAATTCTCTAAGATATGTGCAGCCCTTTTGTGAAAGGTTGCTATTTCCAACAATCCCCTCCTAACCTGACACAAGGGACATATGCAAGGATAGGTATATATTTTGTTGGCTGATAATATCTGATAACTTTTTGACATAGATACTTGTATAGATCAAGCCAAATGTCCACAAACAAACATAAGGACCATGTACGTGAAGAGCACTTGCATACCACAAATCAAAAGAACACACACATCCCATACTCTTCTCAACCAAGTACTACTAGAAAGGATAGAGACAAACAAAGGGATGACAACACTAACATTAAATGCTAGCAAATAGTGTGCAAACTCCAACATCTTTCTCTAACTCTCAAGGTTGGCCAGGCCTATCAAATATCAAATTAGTGTTATTCATTAAAAGATGCACTCTACCCATATCTTCAATGGAAGAGAAGCATCATGTACACATGCATCATTAACTATCATAGTGGCATACAAGATGTCCTCCATGTCTAATAGCTCCTCAATGACCACATTAGAGGCCACATTTGCCTTCTCCTTTTCCTTAGAGTTGCCCTATGCATCTATCTTGTTCTCTATTTTCTTCTTGTCACTTGCATTCTTCCTTCTATCAAGATCCACTTTGTAGTATACGCAATCAAGTTTCTAAAGATGTTTTCTACCATGTCGGTAGCATGTCACACCACCTTTGCCTTTGCCTTTGCTTTTGCTTATGCTCTTCTACACATTTCCACTCTTTTCTCTGTTCCTCACATGGCGCAAATGTTACGTGAGAAAATAGCCTTGAGCTTGTCATCAGATGAAGCAAATGTAAGTTCTTTGATTGAGAGAGGATACCTCTGAATGAAGACAAGTGCTTTGCATCACTCTTTGATTCATCAAGTTTGCATGCTTACTAGTTTTCACATCAAATGCACTTGATTCACAAGTGTGGTATTCTCGTAAGTGACCTTCGATTTCTCTCATACCTCATAAGCTTTCATAAGCCCCTTCAAGTCCATTACGATTTCATCTAACTAATCCATCCTTACATATGTAAAGGCTTTCTTCTTCATGGTCATTCACTCTACTTCTGATTTATCTTCAAGCTTTATTTCTTCAATGACATTTTTACAATCCTTGAGGAAAAGAATGCCCTAAATTCTCTCCTTCCATATCTCAAAGTCATTCCCTTCGAAGTCTTTGAATCTCAAAAAATTCTTCATTTCTCAAGAATAAGCTTCCACTTTGTGTATTTTAATTGTGATGGAAACAAAATAAAACCAAAATGGTCCAAAAATGGCAAAAGCAAATTCTGAAATTTTTTGAAATTTTCATGCATCCAAGTTGCTTATTTAGTGTGAATTGAGAATTGGGGTTCCCAACTAGAACCTCCCTACTCGATATGACCACGCATGGGGCTGCTCCTCATGTAATTCACAGTGCCCGTAAGGGTTACCTCTGCATAGTTTCGACAACCCTCAAAAAGGGGTTACACCTAAATAATTGAACTCCACTACTTCCTCCAAAGTAACCTATTGCCCAACCTATGGGGGATTTTTTTGGAGGAGGAGGAACGAGGGAGGGGGAGATATTTTGCCACCTTAGGTAATAGGTATTGGCCCTAGCCACCATGCAAGGGTTGGATTCTTCACCCTTTTCAAGGTGTGTGTAGTGAGTACTCTACATGGGGATCATCCTTTTGAGGCATGTCATGTTTGTTTCTTTCTCCCATCGATCACCTATGGTTTGCCCCCCTTCTTATCCTCATGGTGGGCCCCATGGTGGGCATTAGGCAATAAGGTTGCCCCACGGCAACCTTCATGGTCATTCTTGAAGACAATCACCTATTGACATGAAAACACAACAAAAAGGACAACTTAATTGTGTCTCAACCATTGGCTTACATGTGCACCACTAGCTCTCCTCTCTTGCTAGCAGAATTCCAGAATCCATACACTCCTTAAGAGAGAAGAGAACATGTCAGGTTCAGCCATCTTGGCTCCACAAGCTCTAATAGTCTTATGCATGTTACTTTTCCTCATTCTGTCAACAAAGAGCTGCTTTGATACTAATGTCACCACATCTACAACGAGGAGGTGGCTCTAATTCTAATGCTACCACCATAACAAGATCCTCTCTGCTAACAAGACAAAACACAAACCATGCTCACAAACATAAAGCGACGGACATCAAACTCACCCCAAATCCATTTATTCAAATGAGCTCACCATTGAGCTTCAGATGGAGTGCTAACATCTTCAAATACAACTACTAGCCATGACAAAATAGCAAAATTTGGAGGAAGTACACATGGTGTATCAAGTCCCTTCCAGGTGGGTTTTTTTTTGGGGGGCAGGGGAGGGGGAGGAGTTGGGATATAGACTAAAGGTGGTGTACAAATACAATCCAATTTATGTTTACTAGAGGCTTCATTTTGATTCATAATATTTCTATAACAGGAGAAAGAGATAATAAAACACATCCTTAACTTCCACTTCAATCGATGAGCTTTCAACTTCAGTCTTCAATCAAGTACTCTATAGCATAGTTGCACAAAACGGCGTTTCGGCCGTTCCGAAACACTATGGTAGAAACGGAAGAAACGCGTTTCGGAGACTCAAATTTTTTTTAGGATTTTTTTTTGCATTTCCATTCAATCATTTTGCAACACATGCTTTTTAATGTGCCTTAGAGAGTGAGAGTGACCCTGAATGTGCCATAGAGGGTGAGAATTTAGCTTAAGGGCAACCTCCTTGAAGTTTCAAGGCTAACCCACAAAGCTACAAGTTACAAACTTACATCCTTGAAGCAAGTGGAACTTGACAATTGCAATTATGGCATGTGTCATGTGTGTTCCCTACTTCTAAGTTTTCACTATGACACACACGCAAGTAGATGTCACGCATGCCATACATACGTCATAACTATGTACATTTGTGGCATCATGCATGTGCATGCAACATATTACATACATATGCGTACATTAAACATTTGTGTATAATTATTCACATTATGAAAAATGTGCATAGCACATGCAACACATTTGCATTGACAAATTACAATTGTGCATGGCATTGGACAACTGTGTGTGCATTGTTAAAACTTGAATGTATATGTATTATGCGTTGTGCATGTCAAATTTCAATGATATCATTTGATATGGATAGTTGTATGTGCATTTGCCATTTTGCGATGTGTATGTACATGTGCATCTATCGGTATTGTGTTTGAATCATGACCTATGTACTATATCTATTATCTATTAGTATACTATTATCCACGTGCTATCTATTATCTATTAGTATATTATTATGCACATGCATGGTCACTGACGCATGTAATTACTAATTATGTTATATCATACATGTATGTGCATCAAGGTGGTTAGGTTTGTAAGGTGCGTAAGGTTCGGTACGGGTAAGGTACGTGAACCGAATCTTACCTTCAAGGTAAGGTTCGAAAGGTATGTATTAGGGTTTTTATATACATGTAAAAATCATATATACACATATACATAAGCATTTATAAACATTTATGTGTGTGTGCACTATGTATGCATACATGTATATGTATGTACATTGTAAATTGGCAACAATTTGGATCGAGTATTGTAAAAAAACATCATTTGAACCATACAAAAAGTTGAACGAACTGGATGTAAGGTTCGCTATGGAACCGAACCAAACCAAACCGAATCATGGTACCAGAATTTCCGGTACGCGAACCGATGCAACCTTGATGTGCATTGACATTGTAATTTGTAAATTGCATGTAGATTGTAAATAAATAAATCTCTCTCTCTCTCTCTCTCTCTCTCTCTCTCTCTCTCTCTCTCTCTCTCTCTCTCTCTCTCTCTCTCTCTCTCTCTCTCTCTCTCTATATATATATATATATATATATATATATATATATATATATATATATATATATATATATATATATATATATGCCGTTTCACATTTCCCCGTTCCTCTCGGAGGTCAAAAAACTCCGTTTCGGCTGTTCCCGTTTCGGCCGTTTTCGTTTCTCCATTTCCAAAACTCCTAACAACTATGCTCTATAGGAAAATACATTAAAAAAAATCGTTATTAGTATAATAATTTACAAAAAATAGACATCTTTTTCTTTTTATTTGTTTTTGAGTTTCCCTTTCTATTTTTCTTTATTTAACTTCATTTTGAGGATAAACGCCCCAAGTCAAGGACTCTCCTTTTGTATATAGTTTGACCCTTCCAAATGATAGCTCTCTTCGAAAGCTTCCCAAATATATTTGGCAAGTTTTGGCATGCATAATTGGCCTTGTTTGGGATAAATGCCCCAAGGACTCTCCTTTTGTATATAGTTTGACCCTTCCTCTCCATGTTGTAGCCAATAATGGCCAGTTTTGGCTTGCATACTTGGCCTTGCCGAGACAAAAGCCCCAAGGACTCTCCTTTTGTATATAGTTTGGCCCTTCCAGATGATAACTCTGTTCGAAAGCTTTCTAAATATATTTTTATTCTAATTATGGGCCCCCTATTATCAGAACATGGCTCCCTATCGGTAAAATGTCCTCAATATGCATCTCCTCAAGAGACTCTGTAACATGCTTTTTGGTTATGCATGTAGGTGAATCTGATGTGGAATGTGTTCTTTTTATTTCCCATCTCGCAAGGGAAGCCTTCAAAAATGAAATATACATTTCTAGATTTTTTGACTATGGAGAAAGAAAAATTGTGGATTTTACATCGAAGAGCAATATTTTAGTTTTGGGATAGAAGAAAAAAAAGTTTGAGGGATGTTCATCTTATCCATGCTTTACAAGGATCTTGTAAACAAAAGATGCAAATGGATGCAAGCTGTTTGATAGGAGATAGGAAGATAGAATATTGTATATGATTTGTAGTCAAGCTTCCACAAGGGAGGTACAAAAAATTTCAGAAATAGAAAAAGTCAACGGATGGTCAAAGCTGGCCAAACTAATGGTCAAAAATGGACAAAAGTGGAAGGTGAATTTATTGGTTTTAAAGGCCCACAATAGAAATAGAGAGAGTATAGAGGGAGAATAAAGAGAGACAATGTACACAAGAGTTGGCAAAGGAGCCAAATCAACCCCAAAATAATACTCAATTATTGAAAAAATATTCACAAAGGTGGTTCTCTGAACCCCTACCTGTAAAGCCCAAGATATGGTATGATACAAGGTGTTGAATGTGTCTTATGGTTTGTTTATATAGACTTTGACAAGCCTTCAAAAGCAAAATGAAAAGCTAATAAAAAAAGACAAAAAATAGTTTTTCCGCAAATTGTGCCGAAAAAAACAAAGGTGCCCTTTCTCCTTAATCTTTGCGTGAAAATATGAGTTTGATGTCAATAGTAAGTCATTTATACGTCAACCTTTGGATCATATGCTTTTCTTGGTTTAAATCTAAGCTATAGGATTAAAGTAATGTGAAAAACTATTTTTGACCTAAAATTAGGGTTTGACTTTTGGACTAATTTTGCTCCAAATTTGGCAAATGATGTATCATTGAATAGCTCTTGAGTAGCAGTTTCCAATTATGTGCGACAAAATTTCTGCGCATTATGATCAAAGTTGATCATTTGTTGACCAGCCTTTGACCTAGAAAGATCCGCAATATGGATGACCCTCTTGTGAAAGGTTCATTTCCAACAATCCCCTCCTAACTTGACACAAGGGGAATATCCCAAGATAAGTATATACTATTGATAAAAAAAACCATTGTTGCTAGCTGAAACGAATGTTGTTGTAGGTACCTATGAAGATCATGTAGAATGTCCATAAAAATACAATAGGACTCTGCACATGAAGAGCACGCCGTACCACAAATAAAAGGAGAACTCAAAAGAAAATCCCACACTCTTCTCAACCAAGTACTACTTGGAAGGATAGAGACAAATATAGGAGAGCAAAAGATAGCATATAGACCTGAACACACTTTCTCGATTACCAATATTGATAAAGCCTCTCTAATCAAGCTCCTATGTCCTTATCCATACCTATCCACAAGTTGAAAAAAATATAAAAACAAGATGATATGGTTCAACACGAATAGTTGATGGATAAAGAAGTTTCAACATCCACTCCATCTATGTCATCTTGAATATCTTCATATGCCATTTTTGCTTCATTTTTTTCTTTTTGAAAGAAAACTCTATCTTATGTGTCTATCCACCACAACTGTCGCACGGCTTAATAATAAAACAATCTCGCTCTTTGTGGTTTGTTTTGCCACAATGCTTTAACCTCTTAAATTTTTTGACTTTTGTTATGTAAGAACTTCCATTGCTTCAACGCTCTCATTACTCTATCAAGGTTTGGATTTGTCTCCTCTTGTAGAATGGTGACAATCATACTATATGTAGAAGGTAGAATTTTCAAAAGAACTGCAACTACAATTTGGTCTTAAATTAGATTGTTCATCCTAGCCAACTATGCTAGGTGGCTTTTAACCTTGTTCAAATGCTCGTCCACTGATGTTGAGCCCTTCATTTCTAATTGGAAGAAGTTGTGTCCTAGCGCCAAATAGTCCTTCTAATTTTATCCATACTTATTCACTTTTAATGCTTATAAAATGATGGATAAATTAAGCTCATAGCTCTAGATAACAAAGCTTTGCTATTTCTAAATAAAGCCTATGTGCTTTGTCCTTGATCTACAAGTAATGCGGTAACCCATGTAGCCCCTCCTACTTGGGCACTTCCTTGTGCACCAGATGATGATGATGAGGAGGAGGAGGAGGAAGCACTTTGAACTTGTTGAGCTTGGTTCATATAATAGTCATGTGCAGCAACTCTACATAGTCCAATATCTCCATGTTCAAGTCTTCTAACTTCAGCTTCAACTTCATCCCATAGCCAGTGATCATAAGATGATATTGCCGCCTTGTTTTCCAAGCGTGAATATTATCACCCTTGAACCTCTTTACCACGACCATGGAGTTCATTGCCATATCTCTCACTTAGGCAAGTCAATATGCTCAAGAAAAATCTCTTGAAATATTCTCAAACACACCTTTGACCAATTGTTCATCTTTAAGGTCCACAATCAATATATAGAGAGGGTATAGAGAGAGAATAGAGAGACATAATAGAGTCAATGTACACAAGAGATTGGCAAGGGAGCCAAATCTGCTCCAAAAGATACAGAAGTGCTTCTCCAAAATCCTAATTGTAGAGCTCAAGAAACAGTATGATCCAAGGTGTTGAATGTGGTCTTATAGTCTCTTTATATAGACTTTGACAAGCCTTGAAAAGCAAAATGAAAAGTTATTTTAAAAAAAAACAAAAGATCGTTTTTTCCACATTGCGTTGAAAAAAACGGAGGTGTGCTCTTCCTTGATTTTTGCGTGAAAATATGCTTTTGATGTTACTAATAAATCACCGTTGGATCATAAGCTTTGGTTTAAATATGAGCCATAGGATTAAAATAATGTGAAAAACTATTTTTGACCTAAAGTTAGGGCTTGACTTTTGGACCCCTAAATCTCCCCCAAATTTGGTATATCATATATCATTGGATAGTACTTGAGTAGCACTTTCAAATTATGTGATAAAAAGTTTGTGCATATTTTGACCAGAGTTGACATTGTGTTGATCAGCCTTTGACCTTAAAAAAAATCTGCAAACATGGATGACCCTCTTGTGAAAGGTTCATTTCCAATAGAATTTTATAACAAAATTGAAAAGCACTCTTCAAGAGGAACTCAATGATACATAACACTTGGCAATTGGGATCAATTTTGAGGTCCAAAAGTCAAACCAATTTCTGGTCATAAGTCAAAGAAGGCCATAAAAAGTCAAATTCA
Organism: Ceratopteris richardii; assembly: GCA_020310875.1. Lineage (NCBI taxonomy): Eukaryota > Viridiplantae > Streptophyta > Polypodiopsida > Polypodiales > Pteridaceae > Ceratopteris > Ceratopteris richardii. Next base: position 106,855,216 of record CM035415.1, read on the forward strand.
AAATTGACACATGGCAGAATAGTATTGATTTGATCCAATGGATGTGATCCAACCAAAGAAAAACCAACAGTTGCATTACGCTAAATTAGGCTCAAAAAATCAAAAAAGTTAATAGTGGATTTTCATAAAAAATAACCAAAAAGCAGCTTTTAATTATTGTTGGCAGATTTTTGTGGAGGAAATGAGCTCTAAAAAAGAACAGTGAATTACACACTTATAATAATCACTTCTTGAAGGAGCTATCTAATGAGCCTAGTGTGGAGAGTGATCCTCATCCACTTGGAGGATAGAAGATGTGATATCTTCATCTTCAACAAGGTGTGTAGTAGCCTGAATGCATATCTTTATTGGAGAAGGTTACTTTCAGCACTGGAGATTGTGGAGTTATGAGCGGGGCTAGTTTCTCAAGTTTATCTTTTATGCTTCCTTGTACCTTCATGTACTTCATGATTGGAATGTATAGAATTTATGTGGAGCTTGGCTCCTGTTAGAACCTCCAAGATCCTCCCTGTTGAACAAGGAAAGACAAAAGCCATATTCACAAACAATAGAAGCGAGGACATCAGACTCGTCACTCACCTCCCAACCGTAGAGAATTCAGCAAAAGGCAGCAGGTGATCCAGCTCGGTTATCTACATGTACTTGCTGAATACAGAATTAAAGGGGACTCAACTCCGAGATGAGTCATTTCAATCCTAGAAGATTGTAGAAGCAATTCACAATAATAGATAGAGCATATGTTATGGCAACAAATAATATACTATGCGCTGGATATGCTACACTTGGAGATGTAGCCGACAGTTTGCAGAGAATGAAGATAAGTTTGCATGATTGGAGAGCATTGTTTTCATTTAAACCAAAGAAGAAATGTTCAACCTTCTAGTGCTCCTTGGGGTTTGTCACTCATCCACGTATATGAGAGCTTGCATGTTCAGCTTGGTAGCCATGGTGGAGGACTT
>CM035415.1:106861174-107066174 GCA_020310875.1 Ceratopteris richardii
GAAATCATCAACCTTAGAGGTAGGCACCTCGAAGCCCATCTTGATATGATTCAGGACCTCAGAAAGCATAAAAATTTCTTCCTCTGCAGACCACATATGTGGAATCTTCTTTGATTTTGAAGATGAAACAGGTTGATTGATAGACAACTTTTCCTTCTTTGATCTGGGCGCGGCAGATGGAGTATGTTCCACCATACTCTTGGATCCATTCACGTTTGAGGGAGGACTACTCAATGCCTTCTTGGAAATATCTTCAGGAGTCTCCCCCTCCAGGTTATCTCTATCTTCATTTTTCTTGCTTGTGGACAATTCCTTTGTCACATTAGTGCGAGGAAGACCATTCAACTCTTTTTTTGTGGCAGAACTCTTCTTATCAGCCACCACCTTATCAACATCCTTCTTCTTCTTCTTCTTCGATGCATGAGCAGAGTCTGCAGAGTCCCTGTCTGCATCCTCTGTCTGCTGCAGAGAATCAAGGTTCCTCTTTCTTGAAGAAGAATCCGAAGATTTATTGTTCCTTATAGAATTATCATTTACTACAGCTTCGGTTGCTGCTATTCGTCTTTCCCTTAAGAACGGCTTCTGATCCTTCAGATTCTTCAGGGCCTCTCGTTTGCCAGAAGATAACATAGGGGTCTCCTGCTGTTGTTTTGTAGGCAAATGATCATCTCCTGCATGTGCATTTTTGCCTTTTGCAGGACTCCCCTTATAAAGAATCGCAGACGCCACATTTTTTTGGGGACTCTGTTCCTTGAGTGACTGCAGAGCCACTCCTTCCGATTCAGAGGACGAATCAGTATCATATTCCGATTCCACGTCCGAATCAAATTGTCGATGCTGCCCAGCCTGAAGCTGAGGGGTACTCACAATTTTCTGGTTCGAGTTTCTGGGAGATTCTTCTTCATCTGAATCAGAGGAAGAGTCGCTCTGTGAATTCTCTTGGCCAGGAACCATATTCACACGATCGTCCTCGGAATCAAAATCATCTCCGTCACTGCCGCTGCTTCCGCTTACAGTATCTTCTTCTACTCGGCCTCTAGAGGGTACTTGCGTCTGGGTCCTGCGGGACATTTTACTCTGCGCAATACAGGGCTTCTAGTCGAGAAGAGTGGTCGCAGTCACCTTCACAAAACCAGGACGGACTACTCAATGGAAAAACCCACAGTGAAGAGCGACGTAACATAGACGATAGAACTCGAGGTTTTCTTTTCTCTCTTTTTTTTTCATTTATTAAGAAAGGAAGCTCTATTAGGTCTATTTTTTTTTTATTTTATTTTTTTAGAGTACAATGAATTGGAAAGACACACATCCGACCTCGTAACTTAGAGATACCCATCTTGGCGAACTTCATGGAGACTCATCTTTGGGAACTCATGGATATGTCCAGCCAAGATTTGAATTCAGTACTTTCTGCTATCACTACGTTATGCAGGCTTGGCAAGATCTACTCTTCTTGATAGCTTGAATTAATGGGAAGTACAACACTCAAGGTGCTATGGAATTAATAGAAAGTACAATGCTCAAGACATAGCACCCATGGAAATTCCTACCAAAATTCATCGCCTTTTTATTGGAGAGCATCATGATGTAGTGATAAATACTTTGGATTTTGGACTGTGAAGTCTAGGGTTTCAAAATCTAGAGTATTGCTTGAGGTTAAGCTTTTGGAAAGGTGTGGAAGCTTTTGGAAAGTGGGAGCTAAGGGGTCTCGAGTGTGTGCAAAGTTGTTTCTTTCAGATTCAAGTCTAAATGAAAAAAATATACCGATGAGAAAACTTCAAAAAAATAATTAAAAATAGATAAATAAAGGCTTGTGTTTTAATTAGTCAAATTTTTTGTATAGTGTCATATCTAAGAGCATTGATTCATAAAGACGTGGACCACTTTGGAGCCTCCTCACTATTTTTTTTCATCCCTTTATTTTGGGGAAGTATGATGTTCACTTTTCTCGCCCTCACATTGGCCTGATGGAAATTTTGTGAAGAGCAAGAGAAACTTCTTCCTTTCAATTAGAGGGCATAAGTAAAAGAGGTTAACCAAATTTCAATACTCCTTTTGTATTTTTGACATATGAGGAATATCGTTTTCAATTTTATGATTCTCGTTTTGGTGAATTGCACATTGGAGAATTTATCGAAGCATGTTAATTTTTCAATGGTCCTCACGTGAGGCTTGAGTGGTCGCCCCCTATAAGTCTATCCTCCATACTATTTGTAAGAACTTCTCTCTTTTTCGATAGTGGTTTTCAAATATATATATATATATATATATATATATATATATATATATATATGCAATATATTTGAAAAGTAGTAAAATCAATATCTACAAGAAAATAACTCTTCTTGAAAAATTGTTTCTTTTTTGTTTTTTAAGAGGAAATCTATCTAAAGTCTACTCTCCTTGGCTTGAATTAACAGAAAGAACGAATGTACAAGTGAAGGGGCATAGTACCCATGGGACATCCCTATTCCACAAATCAGAGGTGACACAATAGACAATACTCTTTTGATGAAGCTAGGCTTTAATAAATATCAACTTTTTTGCAAACAAAAAACTCTTAGAGAAATCACATGTGAGATCTGTGAGCGATCTTATTTGCTTTACCTTGAAAAAGGAATGGTGAAAAGTATTGAAGACATCATGAAAATCTGAAAACTCCCTCCGCTTGGAAGAACTTCCAAGTTAATTTAAGTTTTTATTCATTCAAGACATTTGCACCTCAAGATTACAAAAAAATAAAACAAAAAAAAACACAAGCGACCGATCATTTAAAACATTATGATATAAAAATCCAAAATTAAAACACAATAATAAAAACAAAAATTAAAACAATCGACTATGAGTTTTTTTAACATAATATCACTTGATTTTATTCATTAAAGCATAAAAGAAAAACTCTCTCTCTCACTCTCCCCCTCTCTCTCTCTCTACAATTCACAATTGTTGCCATGCATATCTACAAACCTATAAGGAAACCTCTCTCTCTCTATCTCTCTCTCTCTCTCTCTCTCTCTCCCCTCTTTCTCATAGGGGTAGCACATGGACATGTTTTTTGGTGATCGGATATCACTTTTTGGGTCGCTTGAAAAGTGTTCTAGGAGCACATGGATGCCCGGTGGCTAAATTTCGCGTGGCCAGATAGATGGACTTTGGGTCACCAGATTTAGGTGCATATGAAGGTCCGGTGACCGAATTTCAGGTGGTCAAAGAGATGACCTTGGGTCACTGGATTTAGGTGCACATGAAGATTCGGTGGCCAATTTTTAGGTGGCTTGAGATAGACTTTGGGACCTCATTTAGGTGCACATAGGGGTTTCATATTAAAAAATATACTTCAATTCATCATATTTAGGCACACATGAACATCTAGATCATCATATTTAGGCATCATATATCATGGATTACCAATCAATCATGTACAATACATTATATAATAAACCCATGAGTCTTTAATTCTAGTTGCATAAGTTTGAATGGTACAAACATGAGTAACATCATATGTGGAACTACAATGTTTAGCATAAAACACTAGGCATTGTCGTGGTTCCACTCCCATGCAGTAATCTTCATTCCGTGACCTACATTCACCTACATAAATGAGGACAAAAAAATGATATTAGTTGAATAAAAGCCATGGAAGGATTATGAAAAAACACGTTGTGTATACATTATCTTCAAAAGCATTCCATAAACTTTGCACATGTCAATCTTCAATTGTAGCTTGGTCAATGGAGAACTGTCTAAATAATGCCATCCTTATTGTACATGCTCGATCTCGTTCTGAGTAGTTGGAACCTCTTAATTCAACCCCTTCATTATCACTTGGAGGTGGATCTTCTTGGTCATTAGGTTCACTCTCACCTTGTAATTGAACAAAATTATGAAGTAAACAAAAAGCACTAATTATCAAGGGGACCATAGGTAGATCTACATTGACATTTTGTAGAATCCTCCATCGATTTTTTAAGATCCCAAATGCATTTTCAATTTTTCCTCTACCCTTTGATAATTGCTTGTCAAATTCTCTCTTTTCTCTCAGGTGATCACTAGTTCACTACAAAATGGTTTCACTAAGAATCTTCTTGCCTTATAAGCTGAGTCACCTAAGAGAAAAGGTTATATTGTCTCACCTTGAACTTCCAATGTTGGTGAGTTAAGAAACAATCCTTGTATTAATTGTTGATACAAAGAAGACTCTTTGAAATGTGTGGAATCATGCATTCCACCTAGACCTCTACATACAATACTCCAAAAAAGCTTCCTTGAGTCCACAATGCCTTGAAGTAGGACACTAGGAAAACCATGTCTACATATGTATTGTGTGGGATATAAGTCATGGTTTGGCTCCCTATACAAGCGTATATGTGTACCATCAATGGCACCTGGTATTTGAGGAATTTGTGTCAAAGACCTAAAGTCCTCGGTAATGGTTTGTAAATGTTCATCTTTAGGAACACTGATCCCATAATGATCATACATATCTTTACTACTTAGAATCTTACAAATTATGATTGTATACTTTCTAATTGTGGAGTCACCTATTCCAAAAAGCTTAGACATTGTGTGTGTGTGTGCTATGACCTTGTGCTAGTCTCCATAGTACACATGTTAAGGCCAATTCAGGTGTAATAGGATCTGTTACATAAATGGATGACTCTGATATGGATAAGAATGGAGACACTAAGCCTAACAAGACATGAAATGATTCATATGACATGCGATAGGCAAACATGAATTTATGTTGGCATTCTAAGTGAGAGTTTGACCAAATGGTATTATGAATAGAGATCCAAAACACTCTTTGTTTTGGAGATATCCACCATTCTGTTGGTGAAAACTTGGTTACACCAGGCTCTAAAAGTGCACAAAAGCATGCACAAATCCACATCCAATAAGATCTAGCATGAGAATTAGATGTTTGCATTCTCTTGTTGGGTGTTTCATCATCATTTCTTCGTCTATGCTCTTCATCTTTGCATATACAATCCATATTCATAAGAAATAAAGACAAAATGATATCCACTCGAATGTTTCCATCCTATTAAAAAAAAAAGATATCTTAGTAAGCTTTTATTATCATTCAATTTAACCTTTTATAATTCACATAAAATATAACATGTTTAAAACATTCAAAATAGAAGCACCATTCGATATTAAGAAGAAATTTCCATTCAATAATCCAAATAGAAAGATACAAAAACTACATCAAGTTCTTCTCTATGACATAAAGAAATCAAAACCTTACATAGATGAAATTCCCATAAAACTACTTATAATAAACTACATCAAGTTCTTCTCTATGACATAACGAAATCAAACCCTTACATAGATGAAATGCCCATAAAACTACATAAGTAATAAAAGCTAGGAAATAACTACATCAGGTTCTTCTCTATGACATAAAGAAATCAAACCCTTACATAGATGAAATGCCCATGAAACTACATAAATAAAAGCATGACTAATTGCCACGACTATTCATAAACTTTAATAACTATAGATAAACTTTTTCTTGTATCTCTGCTCTCTTTGTTGCTTCTTCTTCCCGTTGCATAATGATTTTCTCCTCCCAAACCCTTTGTCGCTATTTGTATTCTATTTTCTTTGGGAACATTGCTTCTTCAAATTCCCGCCTTGATGATTCTATCTCCTTCACAATGTCACACATTTTTGACATGCCATCCACAATACTCTTCGACTTCTTATTTTGCTTTATTTTTTTTCCTATTACACCCTCAATTTGTATTTCATCTACAACATCTTTCTCACTTTGAGAAGCTTGCTCTCGAACTGTATCATCAATATCTATAGGTGGTTCTTCTTCAACTGCATTTCCTTAAGAGCTTTGTCGGCCAGCACTATCAAATGCACCAGAAATTCTGAAGCATTTAGGAGATGAACCTCAAAGAGATTCGTATGCATCGAAAAATTTCCATGTTGAAGGAGTACTTCCAATAGATTTTTGCTTCATTTACTCTTTTTTATGCTTTTTTTTAGTGTGTCAATTCGATTACGAACCTGATCACAGTTAAATGACAATCCACACTCCTTGTTCAAAGAATTGACTACTTGCTCCAAATCTTTCAAGCGAAGATTTCCACGTTTAATGTGGACATATACATCTTCGAGACATTTAATTAAGGTAAATGTATGAGAATCGTCCCATAGTACTCCTCTATTTCTCTGTGCCCCTCATCTATCATCATTCTCTATAGGAATATGATCAACATTAGGGGGTTGGGTGTCTATGGATGGATTTTCACAAATGTATCCTTCATTCATCATGTTTAAAAATGAAAACTATGTTGATGATTGCACATCTTGGGACAACGATTCATAGTCACCATCTACAAAAGTAGTATACGATGCCATTATCCACCTATGGCAAAAACATCCAAAAAATTAGTAAGAGAAAGATGTATCATCATTTTATTAATGTGTAGAGGGAGAAAAAAATGTAGCCATTTGCTTATTTTAACATGCACATGTAGACATGTTGAGAAAAATGGCACACATATAGCAAGATGGATAGATAAAAGAACCAAAAGATAATAACTTTTGAAGTCATACTTATATTCATTTAAACCTTCACAAACTAATATGAAAGACAGGGAGTGAGAGAGAGAGAGAAAGAGAGAGAGAGAGAGAGGGAGAGAGAGTAATAGCTTATAAAAAGACATACACACACATATACATACATACATATTTACATACACACACACATATAAACGAATATACAAAAGACATACACACACACATACATACATACACACATACATACATACATACATACATACACACATACATGCATACACACACACACACATATAAATGAATATACAAAAGACATACACACACATATACATACATACATATATGCATACACACACATATAAACGAATATACAAAAGACATACACACACATACATACGTACATACATACATATATACATACACACACATACATACATATATGCATACATACATGCATGCATGCATGCATACATGCACACATACATGCATACATACATGTATACATACATACATACATACATACATGCATGCATACATTTATACATACATATATGCATTTCAACTCATACGCATGCACAAATCCATACAACATACATACATAAATGAATACAACAAAAAAACATACATACATGCACATATGCACAAACACATATAAATGAATACATACAAAATACATGCACACATACATACACATGCATACGTAAATACATATATAAATACATACACATACATACACACATACATACACACATCCATACAACATATATACATACATACATACATACATACATAAATACATACATACATACATAAATACATACATACATACATAAATACATACATACATACATAAATACATAAATACATAAATACATACACATGCATACATACACACATAAGTACATATATAAATGAATAAAATAAAAAAACATACGAACATGCATACATACATATATACATGCATGCATGCATACAAACACATATAAATGTATACAAAAACATATATACATGCATGCATGCATACAAACACATATAAATGTATACAAAAACATATATACATATGCACATATATAAACACATACATAAGTAAATACAAAGCAAGAAACATAGACACACAACTATATGCATGCATACATACATACATACATGCAAACATTTCACATACATTCAAACATACATATGCACAAACATAGATGTAAACATATCCAACTATGTATATAGACATACATATATATGCACACATATGCAAACATATAAATATTAGTTGAATATGATATAAGTCTTATGTTTATCCACCTTTTGAACAATATTAACTCCTGCATTTCAAACTAAATAAATTTAGATGCTGAAAATACAAAAAACGCATGAGAAACAATGAAAATAAATGTTATCTTATATTTCAAAATGTTTTTCAAGTCACTGTAATGACTTGTAAAAAAAAGGGATAATATAAAATAAAACCAATGGATATAAAAATGGATAATACAAAATACAAAATGCAAAATACTTATCAAGGCCTTCCTAAATAGATTGTGTCTATGTGATAAAAATAAAAAAAGAGTATCAGCTAAACCATAAATACAAGATATAGAGAAGAGAAAGTACATACTTGCACAAAATGCAAGATAATAAAGGGTACTCTCTCTACACATAATGGAAGAAAGAGTTCCAAATAAAAACTAGAAAGAAAGAAGATGACCTGCAGAGATAGAGTATACACTAAAAGAAGGAACTTGACACGTGCTACATGCCTTCACTTTTATAGGAGTAGTTTTGATGTGACCGTTTACTCATTTCAAGCTAAATATTAAAAAAAAAAGAGGTTCAACCCATTTCAGGTGACCCGCATGGATTGGTGCTAATGGGTACCAATCCATTGAGCTTAGCGCTCTCAAAAAGAGGTTTTTTTCCCCAAAATCTAGCCAAAATCGCTCATGTGCGAGGCGCATCAGTGCCATGTTGTGTTTACACACCCATGAATCATCATAACCCTATACGTTCTCTCTTTCTCTCTCTACTATTTTCATCTGCAGTCCTGACTTCAATCTCCATACTGCTATCACTCTCTACTTTCTTACTTTGTCGCTCTCTCTCTCTTTCTCTCCATCCTTGGAATCTTCTCTGCTTGTCTCCATTCATCGTCTTTGTGGGATCTCTCTCCAACTTCTCTCTCTCTCTCTCTATCTCTCTCTCTACACAATCGGTCTCCTACCTCTACCATTGCTTGTCTATGAATTCATGCACAATTAATGACTCTCTCTCTATCTCTCTCTATGCATCATGTTGTTGTGTGTGCATCTCTACTATGGGCGTCTATGCATCTGTTGCACAAATCTATTGTCCCGTCAACAACATGGAAGGGTTAACTCAAAATCTTTGAATCTGCAACCAATGATATGAGATGTCGAGTTTAAGGGTCAACAACAAGATAAATGCCCAACTCTGATATATGGCATGAAAGCATATTTGATGTATTAAGATGAGCAAAAGTGATGGCAGGGGCAGTGTCTGAGAAATTTTCAGCCAAGACATAGATCCCCTCTCTCTCTCTCTCTCGTCATAATCCATACTTGCAAGAAAAAATCATTAGAAACTAAAGACAAGCACATACATTTATTTATATTCACATCCACATACAACCGCACACACAAACACACGAGTGAGTCTAAGCATGCACATGCAATCACTTTAATGAGCTTCCACACATTTCATGCACACCACACTTAAGTAGTTAGGCACACAAACTCACGTGCACACAAATATTCACAAACACTTTTCTTTTAGAATACTCATATGTTATTATCTTTTTTCTATTTTTGTGATCTTTTAATTTAGTTTCTTTTGTTTTTATTTGATTTTATTAAAGATCTTAGTTTATTTCTTTTATTCATTTTATTTTGATTTATAATTTTAGACTTAAGATTTAATGAAAATAAATGCTTTAATATTTACATAGACACACATGGATTCATAGAATCACACTTATATCTGCTCACACACACACATATATGTGTGCATGTATGTATGTATGTATGTATGTATGTATGTATGTATGTATGTATGTATTAAGATAGTCACTTACTCACTCATATATATTTAGGGTAACTCACCCTTAGGGTTCTCATAATTAGGGTTGATCATAGGATTCATACACTTCCTCTTGAGATTCATACAAACACATAGAGTAACACAAACACTTGGGGTTTTCACACATTCACTTAGGTTTTCTCATTATTCACTCACTTGGGGTATCCACATATTTAGGGTTTCATAATTGGGGTTTTCTAATTAAGTTTAGCACAAAGAGTTGTACACACACATAAGATTATACATGCAAACACATACATAGACATTTAATGTATTATGCACATACACAAGCACAAACACACATTTAGGTTATCATGCACACACACAAACACATAAGCACAATCATGCAACACCCACATAGACATTTGTCATGAGTTTGGATCTTTTTCCTCCTGCAAGTACAAAGTCAACATTATCAGAATCAAGTATCATATAAAAAACATTTAAAGAGATAAAAGAACTAAAATTAGTATAAAGAAGGTAATTTTAATTTGTCATAGTCTTTTGATAGCAGCGGGATTTCATCCAGAAACTATGACAAATGGTACTTAAGTCTGTGGAAGGTGAAACTTGCATTCATCTATCCTTAAAGGGATTTCAAAAGAAATCCAAAAGCATTAGAAAATGTTTGGAATTAAGTAGTAGAGAGATTCCAGAAAAAGCCCTAGAGTGATTATTTAAAGATTTTGTCAAAAAGGAATTAAAGACAAGAACAAACCGTTGTCACTATAGCTAGTTGAAAAAAAATGAAGATCTTGAATATAATTCAAGGTGCTTGGAATTACACTCAAAACATTAGAAATGAAGGATGGATGCTTATTCCATCAAAAGGTTTAAAAGATCCAATATAATCTTGGGATAATTAAGATCATAGAATGATCTTGAGTTGGAAAACCTAAGTAAAACAAAAGAGATAGAAGTAATTCTTTGAATTCAAATTATAACAAGAAGAATTTGAGTAAAAGGTACTCTATAGTTAGATTAAGCTTCTAGACGTTAAGATAAATATTATCCACACATCAATGTTGGATATAAAGTATGATGGCATGGGACACTATACTTTATATTCACATTAATGTAGGAATGACATTAGACCTTGAGATGGTAAGTATCTTTTAGTCTTGGGTGCATGGCTTGAAGTGAGACTCAATTCCAATAGGAATTGAAACTTCATAGATAAAGATGAAGTATATGATGGTCAAGAGTATGAATATAACATCAAGTATCAGTTAACTAGAAACTTTGATGATGATGAAGTTGAGAGCACTCTCTAAGATCTTCATAAAGGTTTTCAATAATACTATTATAGTCTCATACTATTATAGTCTCATAAGTTTTGAGACTTCCAAGTAAGGATCTTATAGTTCTTTATCAAAAAATGCTACACAGACTTGTGAAGAGATAGAACCTGGAAAGACAACCTTTTAAGCAAGGCGAGTTTGACTAATTCCATCTAGGATGAAGCACTTACTTGACATCACAACTAATTGAGTCAATATCTTAACTCAAATTTATAACTTTTGGTATAAAGGTGTGTCAAGAAACTATGAAAGTATTGACTTAGTAATTGACATAGTTGAAGTTGGACTAAGCTAGTCCAAAGCACCTTGTTGATGTAAGTACCACTAGGTGAATAAATCCCTTGAGTTAAAGATATATACTAGATTGGCATTATAGCATAAAGTATTCTCAAGAGATTGAAAAATGGATTAACTTGGTGATCGAGATAGTTAAAGCAACATTGTTTTAGAGTAAAGTTAAACATCATCAACTGTTACTTGGTGGCTCAAGATATCGATGTTCTATACTACTAGAGATTGGTAGATGGATGATGGTTTAACTTTACCCAAATAATCTTTTGGATAATCCAAGTTTAATCTCATAAAGATAGAAAAATGCTTCAAACCCTTGACTAATATAAATCCTTAAAATTTTGGGTCTCATTGGTTTGAATCAAATCAATTCTTCCTTCTTGCTTTTCTAGACCTTGGATTTGACTTGGAAGGAATCTTTGAAGTCATTCTTGGACCCCCATTCAATTTTAGAAGACATTTGAGCTTAAGAGAACTCATTCATCCATTGAGTATTACTTTAAGATCGATGGAGGAAGAAAGATACTAAGAATTTGAGTTAAAATCTTGAAGAGAAAAGAGTTAGGAAGTATTTGTGGTTTTAACAGTTCCAAAGAAGTCAAGTCTTTGGAGAAGTATCCTAGGGTAAATCACTTTAAAGTTGGCTTCTCAAAGAAATGAGTCACTTCTTTCCTACATTCTACCTTGGACTCGAAAGCCCAATAAGACATGGTAGTCATGTATGTGGGAAAAGAGATCAGTAGATGTTGCTTGAGAAGCAAGACATAGAAGCATCTAAGTTAGATGTTTTGGTAAATCCCAACTTAAGGAGACTTCTCAAAGTCTTGATCTAGATAGAGGTCCACCTCTTTTGCTAGGTCCATGCACAAGTAGTGCATAAAAATGTATCCACATAGAAAATTAGTTGGAAAGTCTTAGAATCCACATACTTCATATGGTTATGATATGGATGCTTAGTTTGCACATAGCAAAACATTTAATTAGGCAAGGTTGTTTTAATCCACCCTTATAATTATTTCCATACTTTGCACTTGATCTAGTTTATCATGTACAAAGTCAGATGATGTTAAGAATGATTTGGGTAGAGATTAGCCCACACACAGATTCCCCTCTTTTTAGGTCCAGTGTGGGATAGAATCCCCTTCTGATAAAGAGGTGAATCAGAGAGATGAAGACCATGATTGTAGAGTGTGATCATGGGGCACGGGGGAATACTCCACATATTATACACACACACACATTTTCAAGAACTAAAATATTAAAGAGGGGAAGATTGTTGTATAACTATGGGTCCAAGCGATGTCGCGAAGGGCTCAGTTGGGTGGATCAGGCCAACTGCTTGTGTTCCAAATTGACGGTACACGCAGGGTGCTTCGGGCAACTTAAGAGGTAGAACTCAAATATAGACGCTCACAGATAATTAGATGAAATCATAACTCAAATCACACATACAATTCATTAACATCATAAGAGAGATCGGAAATAAGAGAGATGTGAGGAAATTGGAGAGTCAATTAATTCATAATAATGTTTCTATACAAATATAATGTAGATAACGGAAACAGATACAAGTTACCAAAACATTATAAATCATGATGTCCTCCTCAATCATGTGAGCAGAACCTCCACACTAAGATGTGGACCAACACTCCTCAAGAGTGTGAGAACCCCTCCTCCAACTCCTCCAACTCCACCTCCAAGAACTCCTCCAAGAGCTTCAGAACCTCCAAGAGCTCCTCCAAGAGCTTGTAGAAGATATAGGTGAAGGCCTCTTAGAAGTGACCCAAAGTACTTCTTATATAGTTTTAGATTAGTCTCCAAAAGCTCTTTCAAAAGCATAAAGCTTCTACGATCACTACAGCACAAGCAAATAAAGCATACGATCGCAATGAATATGAAAAATGTCGTCCGCTGTCCGTTTGTGCTTTTATGAAAAGCATGATAATTAATTGATGACAAAAAATCTTCGCACGCTGCTGCGTCTTAGGGGATTCGAACTCGGGTCCCTACCTTGGAGGTCTGGTGTGATAACCACAGCGCCCACATCAATTAGTTACACAAGGGGGTCAGTTTGAAACCTGTACGCTGCTCGCTGTCAGGTTCCAATAGGAGTGGAGAGTACTATAGATACTCATGATGTAGTCTTTGGACAAAATGGACCAATAGGAACATTGTTTTCCAATAATCCCCCCTGCAATGTCATATTGGTACAAGATGGACTTGAATCTGCAATCTTCTCATGAGTATTTCTAGCCAATGCTTCGGTAAAATATCTTGGCAAATATATCTGCAACATTCTCAGTAGAAAATTATTTAGATTTGGATGAATTAAACACTGGATGTGGATACGTAAAGATGTGGATACGTAGAAATGTAAATCTCTACGACATTCGCCCCTACTAAACTTGCACATCATCCTTGATGGGCCAATCTTCAAATCTTCTTTTTGCTTCAAAATAATCTGACATTTCATAGGAACGTTGAATCTTGAAATCATCTGTCAAGTGCATGGGAAGATAAAAAATGTGCCTATGCAAGGCCATATAATGTAGCCCTATCAATTGCATACTTTGTAAATGCATGGTTAAAATATGGTGCAAAAGATAAGGTAATTGGCATTTGTAGACGAAGCATGTGCTCTCACTCACATACATATCAATGTATATATACAACAATCCTTACAATCACTCAAAGTGCATGGGTAAAGCGCAAAACTGTGCCTTGATGCAAGGTCATGTAATGAGACCCTATCATGCATACTTTAGGTGCAGAAGTAAACAAACATGGTGCAAGTATCAGGGTAAAAGGCATTTGATGATGAAGCTTGTGCACTCACTCACATACATATCAATGTGCATATACATCAATCCTTACAATCACTCAAAGTGCATGGGTAAAGCTCAAAATGTGCCTGGATGCAAGGTCATGTAATGAGACCCTACCATGCATACTTTAAGTGCATTGTTCCAAAAAATCATGGTGCAAAAGGTAGGTAAGAGGAAGTCGATGATGAGGTTCTTCAGAAATTTTGATAACTGTTTTTTAAATTGGATGTCATCCTTTTTTTTAATTTGTTTACAAGTGCAAGTAGATTGTGCAGGCTAAAGAAATAAACATGTGTGTATATACATTGGTTTATGCATACTCTGAGTGCATACTAGACTCAATATGGTGCAAATAATGGAGAGTAAGAAAAGAAGACTAAAAATGCATTAAAGTCAACACTCAATTCTCACTCTTCAATCAAATAATTCTCTCAAATCACTCAAACACTCTCACTAGTCTCAAGCATCATTATTATCAAAGATAATTTTGAAGAAGCGTGTTCCTGTCTCAGGAAAAACATCAAAGTTAGTATCAAAAAACATGCTTTTCAATTCATCATTTCCTATCTAAGGATCTCTTCATGGTCAATCATGTTTTCATCAATCTCGTAACCATCTTCATCCCTTTTCTTGAACAATTTTATTCTTTTACCTGCAATCAAAGTTTTTAGTGGAGTTCCATCTAATTCACATAAAGCATATGTTCCATTCTCATGTATTTTTAAAACAACATAAGGTCCAAACCATCGTGGTTTTAATTTCCTTCTTGCATCATATTGTGAATCAAATGTACTATCATAAATCAAAACCCAATCATCCTCATGAATTTGTTTAAGCCAACAATTCATCAGTAGATAGGTTATCATTCCAAGGTAGAGTAGACCATGTAAATATTTGTGTATGAATAGGAAAAATAGGTTTTTGACAATACATTAATTCAGCAGGCATGTATCCTGTTGTCCTTGTGCAAGTCATTCTATCAGCCCATAGTGCAAAAGGTAAATATCTTGGCCATTGTTTCAAATCATCACTACAAGCTTTAGAGATTGCTTTCACAATTATGAGTTCATCAACAAATTTGGAAATCAATTTATATTCATCAATGGAATTAAGAAGCACAATTCTTGAAGTATGCGGTTCTTGTAATATTTGTTGAATCTCTTCAAGTAAAGAAAAAGTAGATGAAGTTTCAATGACATGTTCAATGTTTTCATCAGGTAAAATGAATCCTTTGTTCTCTAGGTCTTTTTCATGAGCTTTTATGATTTTTTTGGGTATATTTTTGGAATGAATAAATTGTAAAATTGAAGAAGGGAAACAAATAGAAAAGCTTTCAAAATTATGTACAAGGGTTTGCGAGACATCAATCCATTGACCACGATTGTCCCGCTCAATGGTGGGGTTTAACAAAAATTTTGGCCAAAGTTTGCTCCACACTCAAATGAAGGTCGACAATCATCATATGCCTTTTCTTGTGAACGTATAGGAGACTTTCTAATTTGTTCCCGATTTCGAAAGTGATTTGGGTTGACAGTCATTACTTGGAGCGATTGCAAATCATCTTTAGATCGAATCCGAGCATATGTAGAACCATCATCCATTACTTTTGTTTCCATTCTAGTTTCACATATGAAAGGTTGACCTAAGATAATCTCATAAGAGCAATTTTCTTGGATGAAAAAGTGAAATGTATCAGTGATTCCACCTATCATCACAGAAATATTTGCACAAGCTCCAAGTAAAGAACCATAACCATTATCAGCTGTTCTCATCAACCATCCATGATTTTTATCAATTGGCCATTTGAACTTATCATAAAGTTCTTTAGAAATTATATTAATCTCTGACCCAGAGTCAATAAGTGCCAAAGCTGAATATGATTTCTTTTTATCTCCTAATTTGATTTTCATCTCAGGTGTTCCTCTAGCCCAAAAACTCTTGCTAAAATGACTTTCAAATTGTTTACTTTCTTCATCAGGCATGATTGGACCAAGGAAATTCTTATTGACATTATAAGCCTCGTCATTATTATCTTCCTCAGACTCATCAAAAGTAAGAGTATCATTCATAGCTTGAGTTAAGTCAGCAATGTCTTGCATCTCAACTTCTTGAGAAAGTGGAAATCTCTTTCTTTTGATAAGTTTAATAAAATTATCCTTGAACTCGGTTTTAGAAATTGAAAAGACTTGTTCTAAGGACATTGTAACTAGGCTTTTTAACAGAATTTCATTTAAAATTTCTTTATAATCCACTTTTTGTTCAATTTCAGAGATCAAAATTGCCTTAGGAACTCTCTTTGGCTTCATCTGATTCTTATCACTTTGTTTCTCATTTTTATCAAGGTTTTGATCATTAGATTGATTAGGTTGTTCACTCATCATAGGTTTTTTACCTTCCTTTATCTCATTTCTCCTTTGTTGACTAGATTTAGACCCTTCTCCTTGCTCAAAATGGACTTTTTTAGGTTCTTCATTTGATTGTTTTCTTGTCACTCTTCTTTCATGTTCATTTTCATTTGGTTTCTCATCTCTTTTCCTCTTCTCCTCTACATTGGCAATATGAGAATGGACAGAAAAATGGTCAACAAGTGAATCCCAAGCTGTCTTTTGCATGATTGCATTTCTTGCCTTTACTAGAGCTTCAATGGAATAATTTTTAGTTTCATTTGATTGGGTAGAATCTTGATCACTATTATCCATTCTTTCTAGTTTTACAGCAGAGGTGTTTGAAAGACTTTCATATAGCTTCTTCATACCCCCTTTTCCCCAATTGACAGGTAAAGGTATGCGTGATCTATAATCACATAATTTTTTATCAATGTCAATCACAAGCTTTTGGTCTTTGGCTTCTTTCAAAGCCTCACATAAGTATGAAAGATGGTCAGTTGAATCACACCAAACACATCTCCTAACATTAGGATTTTGCCTATTATTAGGTTTGTAAGTTCTTTCAAAATTTGTGTGAGGAATTGGTGGTTGAATAGGTTGAGGTACATCTAGCTGAAAGGAAGTTGGTGCTTGGACTGATTGGTTTTGAGTACTAGAAGAATATACTATGTTTTGAAGTGATGAGATTTCTTTTGATAGAGTTTCAAATTTAGAAAGGACTGTTAATTGAAATTCTTCAGGAAATCTAGATGAAGAAGTCACATCAACTTTTGCAGTGGTATGAATCTCCCTAGGTTCATTTAGATGTGGCATACTAGATGGGAAAATAGGTGTTTGCTCATAAAGAATAGAATGTCTTTGTTTCATATGAGCAACAACTTCAACTACCATCTTTACAGTAGCCAAATCATCAGTTAAACCATATCTCTTTCCTGGCTCTTCAAGCCTTCTCTCAACTTCTACTCTTACATCATGACTCAAAATTTTAAGGAAATTGATAACAATATCAGGTGTGAGAGCAGTCCTATCCACTTCTGGGAGTTGAGAAAATCTTTTCATAAATTCACTATGGAGTTGTGTTATGGATACCTGAGGTTTGGGTGAGCTTATCCACTTCATAAATCCTGCTCTACTATGTTGACTAAAGTCTTCAAGGTAGAAATTTGTATGAATTTGTTTTCTAAACTCTTCCCAAGCTAAATTTTCATGGGTTTCAATTGTATCAACCACATATCCAGTTGCCAATCTCTTTAAATATGGAATCATTTTATCATTAGACAAGCCATGAAGTTTAGCTAGATCTTCATAAACATCTAAGTAATCAGTCACGTTCACTCCTGTGAATTTTCCCTTTTCTTTAAGTATTGCTTCAACTACCTTTTGACCCTGACCTTCACTCATTATTGACTTAAAGAAATCTTCCATTTTGAATTGATATTCAAGTCTTGACTGATCTTTGACTTTCTTGATTATATTCGCAACTTGATATTTTAATGTTTCTTTCTGTTGTGCAATTAATGTACATATATCGTCTCGAGCCAGTGTACAAGAAAATAAAGAACTTGAATTGCTCGTACCTGAATTGAGCTTGATATTGTACCTCCTATTGCCAAATGCCGTGGAACAATTTCACGTCGGGTTCACATGTTGCGAAGGGCTCAGTTGGGTGGATCAGGCCAACTGCTTGTGTTCCAAATTGACGGTACACGCAGGGTGCTTCGGGAAACTTAAGAGGTAGAACTCAAATATAGACGCTCACAGATAATTAGATGAAATCATAACTCAAATCACACATACAATTCATTAACATCATAAGAGAGATCGGAAATAAGAGAGATGTGAGGAGATTGGAGAGTCAATTAATTCATAATAATGTTTCTATACAAATATAATGCAGATAACGGAAACAGATACAAGTTACCAAAACATCATAAATCATGATGTCCTCCTCAATCATGTGAGCAGAACCTCCACACTAAGATGTGGACCAACACTCCTCAAGAGTGTGAGAACCCCTCCTCCAACTCCTCCAACTCCACCTCCAAGAACTCCTCCAAGAGCTTCAGAACCTCCAAGAGCTCCTCCAAGAGCTTGTAGAAGATATAGGTGAAGGCCTCTTAGAAGTGACCCAAAGTACTTCTTATATAGTTTTAGATTAGTCTCCAAAAGCTCTTTCAAAAGCATAAAGCTTCTACGATCGCTACAGCACAAGCAAATAAAGCATACGATCGCAATGAATCTGAAAAACGCCGTCCGCTGTCCGTTTGTGCTTTTATGAAAAGCATGATAATTAATTGATGACAAAAAATCTTCGCACGCTGCTGCGTCTCAGGGGATTCGAACTCGGGTCCCTACCTTGGAGGTCTGATGTGATAACCACAGCGCCCACATCAATTAGTTACACAAGGGGGTCAGTTTGAAACCTGTACATTCTGTTACACTGCTCGCTGTCAGGTTCCAATAGGAGTGGAGAGTACTATAGATACTCATGATGTAGTCTTTGGACAAAATGGACCAATAGGAACATTGTTTTCCAATAATCCCCCCTGCAATGTCATATTGGTACAAGATGGACTTGAATCTGCAATCTTCTCATGAGTATTTCTAGCCAATGCTTCGGTAAAATATCTTGGCAAATATATCTGCAACATTCTCAGTAGAAAATTATTTAGATTTGGATGAATTAAACACTGGATGTGGATACGTAAAGATGTGGATACGTAGAGATGTAAATCTCTACGACAGCGACGAAAGAGATAGGTTTTGAGGGTCCAAAATCACTTGAAGAACCCTTGGAGTTTATTGAGAAACCCTTGGGAAAGTGTGTCCAAGTCTATGGTTTGAACCCTTGAACTATCTGTATTTGTTTACTCCCAGTTAAAGGGTTTTGACCATTAGGATTGATATTTCCAAAGGGTATGGTATTTTACCCTTAAGGGGGCCTCTCAAACCTTTGGACTTGTACATACAAGCTTGGGAGTAATTCTTCTAGAATATATGTGAGAGCCATGCGATTTCATGTGACTTCCAAGGTTAGAAGGCATAGGATTAGAATCCATGTGGATGGGACACTTGGCAAACTCTCCTCATATTTCCCCCTTATGCTATATGTGTATACATGGGTGGAATTGGTTGGGTGGATATGTGCATCTCTCAACCCTTGTGGGCTTAAAAGGTGGTTTTGATCAGGAAGCTTATGCTTCTAGGCTAGTTAGTTATATTACATCCTTCTTGGTAAGATATGTTGCATGATTGTAAGTAAGCATGCCCATGTCATCAATGACAATGCCAATTTCTATCCTTAATTAATCCTCATGTGCTTGCATGTGGATATGATCATATGAGGGTGGAAACTATGAGACCAAGTCCTTACGGTGAATTTTGTACATGCATCTAATCATTTTTGGATGTAGGGTCGCCTTCTCGAATTCATTCCATAAATTTTACATTACTTCTATGAACTTTTCTATGAGATCATCATTGGCAAGTGATTCATTGTCCTTGTGAATCGTGGATCCTCTAAAGGAACCTCTACCATGGATGTGTTGTCCCCTTGGTCCTCTTCTGATTATGCTTGTGGCACTTCTATGACATAACCCTACTCTGGAAGGTCATCGATGGGGTTGTCTACATGGGATGTTACTGGATGTGCTTGTGTGTGAGTTATCATAAAGGTTCTTAATCTCTCTAGCTCATCTCTTCGAGCTTCCATTTGAGCTTCTCATTCTTCATTTTCTTATCGTATATTGGAATTTTTGCTTGATGTTGGTTCTTCACTAGTGATTCACAATAGTGCATCATCTTCCAAGAGTGCCCTTATTAACTAAGCTCCATCTTCTGAAACTTTATTTAAGTCGTCTTGGTCCCTTAACAACTCTATTCTAAGTAGGTCGAATCTCTTTTCTTGAGAAACCAATATTTTCTTGATCTCATCTAATGTCTTGGCACTTATATCCTTGTTGATCTCCAAAGTCTTCACCATATTTTTTTAAGTATCCGCTCTTGAGACAAAGAGCTCTTATTTGATCATGCATATCATTATTCTCTTTTTTCACTTTGTGTAACTAAGATTTAAGGTTCTCAACAGTCTAGCTTATCTTCATCTGTACGTGTAGCCAATCTTAAAATTCTAGTTCTACATCTTGCGGCTCTTCTTGTTCTTTTTCAGAGTCATTGACATGTGTTGTGACTATTTTAACTTGCTTTCTTATCTCGAGTTCTTCTTGATTATGATATTCTTTGTGTACTTCTTCCTCTTGTGTTATAGCTACAATGTCTTTATTTTGATCTAGATGAAATTACTTTTGCTTGATTTCTGGAATTTGATTTCTTTCTCTTGAACTTGATTTATTTCTTTGAATTTGAGCTTGATTTCACTCTTGATATTTTCTTTGATTTAAGCTTGATTTCTTTTCCTTTTCCCTTTTCTTTAACTTGATTTTGACTAATTCCTTTTTGTGCTTTTGAATTACTTGTTTTTTATTTTTATAATTTTCAAAGATTTTACTTTATTTTTATGATATTTTTAGAATTTATATGTTTTTGTTCTTTTTAAAGAAGTTTAACTAATCTATGAAAGTAGCAGTTTTCTAATCTAAGTAACAATTGAAGAGTGCACAAGATGAATCATTTATAGTAATGCAAAATATGAGTGATCAAAATTAGATAGGAAAATCAGTCTTTCTTTTTATGTGCATGAAGCAATGCAAGTATACATAGAACTAGAAAAATGAATACCAAGAATTCTAATATGAAGTCGAGGTTATGGATTTGTGCAGTGAAGATCTCTTTACATTTATTTTTGAAAATTCCTAATTACAAGTAATTCTAGAAGTCCATGAAACTCATGTTGGGTTTAGCTTGTCAAAGAGAAGGGGGTCATGATGGGGACGAGCATAGGTTTGGATCGGGCCTTGGGGTTGCATCCTCCCATTTGATGAGCGGCGTTTGTATGTTGGGTGCCTTTCCTAAGGATAGTCTATCGAGCCCCATCTATACTTGAGGGGTAACAGTGAAGCACGTGGAAGAGGGAGTAGGATCCCTCGAACAAAATCGATCAGAGGGGTAGGAGCAGAAGTAGGTTTTGACAAGAGGAATTCGTAAACAAAAGATGACATGCTACTGGCTATCACACTCAGTGCCAAAGATAAACTAAAAACCTCAACAATCATGTACTCATCAACAATGTTGCCATCCATGGGCATAGAATGTGTGGGGTAGATTCCTAGTACAAACTAAATAAAATCAACTCTTTCTCTCTCTCTCTCTCTCTCCCCCAATTTCTACACTTTGAAGCCTTCTCTGCTATCTATTTTTCATCACCATCTTCCTAAATCTCCCTCTCTCTCTCTCTCTCTCTCGATTTCTCATGCCCATCTCTATGCATCTATAGGTTCTACCTTTTCTTTCTCTCTCTCTCTATCTCAACAAAGCTTTTTCATCTTCTCTCTCTTTCTCTGTGTGGACAAGTAGCAAGACTACCCTCTCTCTCTCTCTACTAAACTCTCTATTCAACAACAATACCATCTTCATCTCTCTCTCTCTCTCTCCCTCTCTCTCTCTCTCTCTCTTCCCCATTTTTTGCACTTCGAGGCCTTCTCTACGATCTATTTTTCACCACCATCTTCATAACTCCCTCTCTCTCTCTCTTTCTCTCTCTCTCTCTCTCTCTCTCTCCCTCTCTCTCTTTCTCTCTCTCTCTCTCTCCATTAAACTCTCTATGCAACAATGTTCCCATCTTCATCTCTCTCTCTCTCTCCACTAAACTCTCTACACAGTAGTGTTCCCATCTTCATCTCTCTCTCTCTCTCTAATTTTGCACATGCTTCAATCCATCTCTCCAGACACACACATAGACATTAAAAAAATTATAATAGATAAGTTTTCGTAATAGCTTATTGCTTGGAGCAAAGAGTTATGGTAGAGATCTCTCTATTTCTCTCACTCAATTGTTGCCATCAAAAGCTTGTGAGGAGTAGAGAGATGAGAGAGATATGAAGGAATCTCTCTCTCTCTCTCTTTCTCTCTCTCTCTCCCCAAGGTAACAGAAAACATGAGAAATAAAGAAGGAGCAAGAAAATAGTACGTGAAAAATTAGTGGGAAAAACCTTATGTTCAATGAGGTCCGGTTTTCTAGAGTCCAAAGAATCCACTTCCCAAATTGGAAGCTTTGCACTTATTCAGACACATGGAACTTCTAAGATCCTTCCACTTATTCTTTTCTAGATTTTAGATTTTTCCCAAATTTCCATTCTAATTTTAAAAGATCTTTTTTTCTTCTTTTCCAATTTTGGAAAATTCTTTCTTTTATTTCTATTTTGGTTTTCTTTCTTTCTATGTTTATTTTTCGCTTTTTAATTTTTACTTTATTTTTTTTTTTAATTTTTCATTTTTATTTTTCACTTCTTTTTCTTTTCTTTTATTTTTGAGATTAAGGTTTGTCACATATATACACAAAGGTTTTGAATTATACAAGAGTTAATGTTGGGGAAAATTGTATTTCTAATGCTCCTAAGTAGGGTCTTTCATTAGAACTTCTAGGGTTCCCTATGGCTAGGGTTATCAGTCATGTCCCTTACATGTTGCCGGTGGGGGTTGAACCCACCCCCACCTCAAGAGGTGAAAGGCCCAACCAGCCAAACAAGTGGCCTAGGACACTGTTATGGGAGTTGGTAAGATCATTCTGACTACTGCTGATGGTAGTTCTTTTACATTGTCAGATGCTTTATTTGTGCCAAGGATCAAGAAGAATCTGTTATCGATTTCGGCTTTAGCCAAGATTGGCTTGGTTGTGAAATTTGTTGATGAAAAATGTACAGTTCATGATCTATCAGCTGGTTTATGTTCCTTCTAGTGAGAATGTTGCAGATATATTTACCAAAGCATTGACTAGAGATAGTCATGAGAAGATTTGTAGGTTACTGAAGCTTGTACCAATATGACATTGAAGGAGGGATTGTTGGAAGTCAATGTCTTCATTGGTCCAACAATTATTGCTTCTGGCATTTTATCTCGTGGGCTGTATAAGCTCATAGATTATGAAAAATCTGTGAATGATTCAACATGTGTAGTACATGATTCTCAGGCTATGTCAGATGCAAAGCTTTGCCATGCACACTTTGGTCATCTGAATTTTGCTAGTTTGTTATGCTTGCAAAAATCTGATATAGTGTCCTCTTTGCCCAAACTAGAGGCACCCAGTAAACATGTTTGTGAAGGCTGCATTTTGGGAAAAATGTAGCGTTCCTCCTTTCCAAAAGATGGTTCAGTTCGAGCTACTCAGAAATTGCAGCTTATTCACAGTGATGTTTGTGGTCCTATGTAGACACCCTCTTTTGGAAATTATCTTTACTTTGTGACTTTCATTGATGATTTTTCCAGGCATGCATGGGTATATCCACTCAAAGCAAATTCCAAAGTGTTTATGTACTTCAAAAAATTTTTGGTTTTGGCTGAAAATCTGTTAGCATGTAAAATGGGCACCCTCCGTTCTAATGGAGGTAGGGAATATTTCTTCTGAATTTAATGCATTTCTGGCTAAACATGGGATAAAACATCAGTGTATAGTTCCATATACACCTCAACAGAATGGAGTCATTAAACGGAAGAACATGTCACTCATGGAGATGTCAAGGTGCACGGTCAAGAGTCAGGCTTTACCACATAGTTTCTGGCTTGAGGTTGTCATGTGTGCAGCATATGTACTTAACAGGTGTCCCACTAAAGCATTGTAGTCTATCACTCCATATGAGGCTTGGCATGTTCACAAGCCATCTGTTGCTCATTTGCATGTTTTCGGTTGTCTGACATATGCATTAGTGCCTGAACAACATCACAAGAAATTGGATGATAAAGTAGTAAAATGTATTTTTGTTGGATACAATTCTGAAAGCAAAGGCTATCGTCTATATCATCCACAAACTAAACACATTTTGGTTAGCCATGATGTTGTTTTTATGGAAGATGCTATTCAACCTTTACTTTCATGTACGAAGGAGACATCTGTTAGCTCAAAAGACATGTATGATACTTTGCTGCCTCTTTTTACAAGTGGAA
This sequence comes from Ceratopteris richardii, assembly GCA_020310875.1. Taxonomy (NCBI): domain Eukaryota; kingdom Viridiplantae; phylum Streptophyta; class Polypodiopsida; order Polypodiales; family Pteridaceae; genus Ceratopteris; species Ceratopteris richardii. Next base: position 106,885,658 of record CM035415.1, read on the forward strand.
GGCCTCTATAATATTGTACTCGTTCAGGCTCTCCTAGTGCCTCTTTTGCATCAGATTGCTATGAGAATGAGCCTATTTCATGATGAAAGACAAAATTCAGAAACAGGCTCATCATAGTGCCTCATTCAGGCTCTCATGGTGCCTCTTTTGCATCAGATTGCTATGGGAATGAGCCTATTTCATTTGATGAAGGCAGAACAATTAGAAAATTGGATGGCTGCTATGCAATTTGAATATGATGCTATAATGAAGAATGTTACCTGGTCTTTATGTGACTTGCCTCCTAGCAAGAAGGCCATTAGCACTAAGGGTATAGAAAGTGTGTAAGCTTGATGGAACAATTGACATATATAAGGATAGGCTTGTTGCAAAGAGTTATGCACGTGAAAGAGGCATTGATTTTGATGAAACCTTTGCACCTACTTGCCGAATGGCTACTATTCGTAGCATTTGTGCACTTGCAGCTCATCATGGTTGGACTGTACATTAGTTGGACATTAAAACAACAATTCTAAATGGTGACTTGCATGAAGAAGTGTATGTTTTTCAACCCCATGGCTTTGTTCAAAAAGGGCATGAAAACAAGGTGTGCAAATTAAAGAAGGCATTATATGGTTTAAAGCAAGCACCACATGTTTGGTATGAAAAGATACATGCCTATCTTATTGCACATGGTTTGTTAAGCGTGCTAATGATGTGCTTCTTATCATTGTCATGTATGTTGATGAAATGCTGCTCACTAGTCCTCATGAGAAGCATATTGTTGATTTCAAGGCTGATTTGCATGCCTCATTTGAGATGTCTGATTTGGGGCATTTGCATCATTATTTGGGAGTTCAGTTTATGCAAGTTGATGGCGGAATAGCTTTGTGTCAAATGAAATATATTGACACATTATTGTAGTGTTTTGGCCTTGAAGACTATAAACCTATTGCCACTCCTATGGAGATAGGTTTACGATTGAGTCTTCATGATGTTGGAGAGGCATTTGATGCTGTTCTCTATCAGTAGGATGTCGGATGCTTGATTTACTTATGCATTACTCGACCAGATATTTAGTTTGGTATCTCACAAATGAGCAGGTTTATGCATTGCCAAGGCATCAAGCATTGGCAGGTGGTTATGCACATCTTTTTCTACTTGAGTGGTACCCAACTACTTGGATTGTTTTATCCCAAGGGGGGATCACTACCATCAGATTTGCATGCTTTTTTTGACAGTGATCGGGCTGGTTGCTATGATATACGTGTGTCCACTAGTGGCCTCTGCTTCATGCTTGGTACCTCATGTATATCTTGGTTGAGCAAGAAGTAGCCTACTATGGCCACTTCCAGTTGTGAGAATGAGTATAGGGCAACTTTCACAATGACTGTTGAGTGTGTGTGGCTCAGACGCCTTATGGTTGATTTGGGTGTTGGTCAGTCTTCTGCCACCACCATCTTCACTGACAGTCAGAGCGCATTGGAAGTTGCAAGGAACCTTGTGTTCCATGCTCACACTAAGCATATTGAGGTGCATTATCATTATGTGAGGGAGAGGTTCTCTATTGGAGAGATCCGCTTGCATATGTGCCCACGCAGGAGAACATTGCAGACCTTTTCACAAAGGCTCTGTCTCAGGAGAAGTTTGAAGCTTTTCACAAAGCTTTGGGATTACTTCACTTTGTGGATTGATTCCACATAGCTTGGCACTTCCTTATACATGAGTGCCAGCTTCTTGTTCACTACATCACTCCCAGGGGGATTTGTTGATATATTTAGGTAGTGATGTGTGTGAACACACTAGGATTGTCGGGGCACTTTTTTCCCTCTTTAGGAGGTTTTTTTCCCTCGGCTTGTATATACGCCTATAACCCTAACGGGTTACTAATCTTTGTACATTCTAGTGGTAATACATTTAGTATTGTGTGTTGTGCTCCAATCTTCTTCTCCTTCGTTGTGCTGTTTGCATTCTTCCATAGACATCTAACTCCAACAGAAAAATGTATTCTTAATGCTCTCAACTAGGGTTTTTCATTATAACTTCTAGGGTTTCCTATGGCTAAAGTTTAATATACACAGTGAGGGTCTAAAATCCATGTTTTCTAAGGTTCAAAGTTAGGGTTTCTAAGTTTAGGAGTTATTTTTTAAGGGTTTTTAATATATACATGATGGATTTAAAGGGTCAAGGACTAGGGTTTGAAAGGTTATATTTATGAGTACAATTAGGATTTCAGAGTGGTAAAGATTCCTAATGTTTCTTGGTTAAAATTGATTACAAGTGAAGTTCTCCTTAGGGTTTTTCTTTAGGGTTTAGAAGGTTAATACTTTAACTTTGAAGGTAAAAGAATTATTTAACTTTATACAGGTAATTTTTTAGCTTCTAGGATTAACGTAGGTCAAAAGCTCACTTAAAATACAAGCAAAATGTTCTTCATCACACAACCAAGACATTCAATCAAACATTCAAAAAAACACAACTCCTTTTCTTTTCCCTCTAGACAAGACATCAGATCATAATTAGTAAAAGCAAGAAATAAACTTATGAAAAAAATCTTGGTACACAATTCCCAAGGGATTTCATCCTGATAGCATCGAGGATGCCCTAGAGAAAGCAGTTACATAATTTGATACCAAATGTTGGAGTTCAAGGTATGCAAAAGCACAAAAACATCACACTAAAGAAGAATAAGAAGCTTGGAGAACAACACAATGCAAAATGTATTACTGAATGAAATGTACAAAGATAAGTGACCCATTAAGGTATAGGCATATATCCACACCGAGGGAAAAAACCTTCTAAAGAGGGAAAAAAGTGCCCCAATCGTCTTAAGTCTATTCACACACATCACTACCAAAATATAACAACACCAATAAGAAGGCAATTGAGTATAAATGGATAAACAAATGGGAACTCAACAAGGAAGGGAAGATTGATAGACACAAAGCAAGTTTAGTAGTTAAAGGTTGTTGTCAACAATATGGATTGGATTATGATGAAACACATGCATTGGTATCAAAGATGAGTTTATTTAGGTTATTAATTTTGCTTGCCTCCATATTTAGTTGGAGGGTGAAGAAAATGGGCATAACCAATGCCTTCCTCAATGGCTTACTTGAGGAAGAAGTCTACATGCAACAACCAGAAGGATCCAGTGTCAAAGGTAATAAAGATGATATGAAACTTCTCAAAAGTTCTTATGGTCGAAAGCAAGCTCCATGAGCTTGGTATGCATGGATTAATGAAAATCTTCATTCTCAAGGGATTCAAAGGAGAAATATTGATCATAACTTGTATTATAAAGTTGAGGGAAAAAATATTGTTCTTGTTCTTCTTTATGTGGATGATCCCATGTTGACATGAAGCAACGAAGCTATGATTGGAGATGTTCAAAGAAGAATCTCCAAAGAGTTTGAGATAAAGGACCTTGCTAACTTACACTACATTCTTGTCATCAAATCTCTCATCTAGAGAAGGGAGACATATTTATCTTTTAGGAAAAGTACCTGTTTTCCATTCTTGATAGGTTTGTGATGACTAACTCTAAGATGATCTCTAGACTTATGGAATCAACCATCAAAGTGACCACATATGATGAAACCCTATATAGATAGCACATAGGATCTTTTTTATATTTGGTTCAAGACATGGTATCTATTTTGTAATAAATCCCTTTCCCAATAATGACAAGCCCCCAAAATATATCATTGGGATGCAAAAAGGAGTATTAAGATATTTGAAAGGTACTTCTTCATTTGTAACTATTTATGAAGGAGATACATTGAATCTTCATGGATTTAGTAGTTTAGATTATGCAACAAAATTGGTTGATAGCAAGAGCATAAGTAGAAATACATTCTTCTTAGGAAATGGAGGTATCTCATAAAGTTCCAAAACGAAAAGTACTATCAACTTATCCTCTATAGAAATTGAATAAAAAGCGCTCACAACCTCAAATTGTGGAGCTATTTGGCCCAAAAGATACTTTAAAGAAATTATTTTTGGTGAAACCAACCTACAACTATTTTTTGTGATAATGTTTCAGCTATATCTTTGAAATAAGGGAAGGCTCATCCTCATATGCCTTCAAGTATCTTGCCATTTCAATTTCTTGTTCATTTAGATGATGATGTACTTGAGGGAAGGTGTTGGAATATGCAAGTCAACACCATCTCTTCAAAGAGGTGGAAAATAATGTTTTATTATATAATGAATTTTTCACTATGGTTGTATAGAGTGATTTAGTATGCTTTCTAGATCATCAATGAGCATGAAGAAATCCAATTTTAAGTCAATGTCAAGCTGGAAAAGTGTTCCTACAACTTGGGAGAAAATTTAGAACAACACACCTTTTTTGAAGGCACTTTTGCACAGCTCATGTCTCTCTATCACTTTCATTTTGGTTGGTCTAAAATTGTGAAATGGTCTACACATTATGAAAAATAATATCACCAAAAGATCATGCTAGTTGAACTCCAATATCAAGTTATACAAGTGGAAAGATGGTGGGTAAAGGATTGGGATTTCAATAGACAAATATATACAGAGTTGTAGCTGAGAGATAATCTTAGTGAAAGGCTCATTTTGTGGAGGTCTGGAGAGCTATTAGATTTTGGCATTTTATAGATTAAGCTTGAGTTAGCTTCTAGTATTGAATTATGTAATCTTGTCAAGAAAAGGATTGCTCACTTATTTTTTCTCTCTCAGAACTCCTCTCAATTGTTAGTTATGAGTGTCTAAGCTACGATCCTCATTTTTTCTCACCTATTACAAGCCTTTCTCATGGTAGAGATAATTTGAGACAAGCTTTTCAAAAATTGGTTCACAATATGACTACCTCTCTTGGTGTCAATTTTAACGGATACCAAATGAACCAAATAAATTTTTATATAAAAAATCTTCAACGGTAGCTACAAAAAAATCCATTGAAGCTTATGCCCCAGCCCACTTGATTGGGTAACATGTGGGCATTGAGATGTACCTTTTTGCTCTAGGGTGGCCACAAGAACTAATGAACCAATGAAGTCCATTCCCCATCTCTCAAAGGATTGACACCTAGTGGAAACATCAAGCAATTGAAGTTCCACCTTTCGAGGCTCCAATACACATCTTTGGCATGTTTCACACTGTTTGACAACCTACCTTGCATCTCCAAATACACTTGGAAACAAAATTCCTTTTTGAAGGATATTGTGAGCCAATTCCTTCCTTGCTGGATGCCCTTCTTCATGCACTTCTTGTAGAATGTCTGCCACTTTATCTAGGGTGAAATACCTCTACAATATACCATCTTGGCTCAAATTCTAGAACTTCCCTTGATAATCCAATATATCCTACCACCATTAGGGTATAATTGGCTATCCATAGGCTCATTGATGATTCCATCCGCATACTCTCCACTGATGATCCTTGAGAGGTGGTCAACCATAAACTATTGATTGCCTAGCCTAATCTAGATCTAAAAATCGAATCCTTTGAAGATGAGCAACCATCTCAAGAACCTACTTGCAACTCTAGATTTGTTGAGGAGTATTTTAATGGTTGATAATCGGTAATGATCACAAAGTTCCTGTTCAACAAGTAAGGTCTAAAATTGTGCAATGCAAACATAATGGCTAAGACTTAACACTCAGTCATACTATAATTCTTCTTTGCAAGGGTAAGAACTTTGCTTACATAAGAAATAGGGTGAAATGCCTTAGAGGTGCTAGAGAGTTGTGCTAAAATTACTCCCACTACACATAAAACTTGAATCAAGATGAGCACAAAATTATACACTCTAATTTGGTGTTACAAGCAAGGGTGAAGTGCATAATCTCATTTTGAGTTCCCTAAAGGGTTGGTTTGCTTCACAACTTGTTGCTTTGCAATATAGGGTGTGCTGATACACTTTTAGAATATCAATCCATGGAGACTAGAACTCTCCTAGTTGTAGTTGGAGACAATGGTAAGAAAGATGGATGGTCATCAAGTCGAGTAGCGAAGTAATGTCTCACATTAGCTTTCCAAAGGACTCCATAATCACGATCTAGCTCACAAAGTTCCAAAAGCCATCAAGTCCATCGTTCCATTATCACTCCTTCCATGATAGGTGATATAGTATCCTCTCATGATAGGTGATCAATAAACTTTGTCAAAAAATGATTGTCTCCTTTACCAACAAATAGTGGGGTATCCTTGCCAAAATCTGATGGGATCACTGAATGGATAAGAAGAAGGTGATAAAAAATCACTCAAGGAAACACTTCCAAGCCATGATAGGATCACCCTTAGCTGATAGGAAAACATGAATAAATCACAAAAATGATAGTCACTCACTCATTATTGATTTGTTTAATGCGTTCCTTAACTCATTTCAAAGCTCTCAATGGGTTCTAAAAATTGCAATACGAAAAAAATCCAAGAAGGGGGGCTTGAGGGCGGCAATGCTTCCTCCACTGAATTTGATCACCTAAAAAGTGTGACATCATGCAAAAATGATTGAAAGGATGCAACCATGTTTGCTAATACATGAATACACTTCAAACTAGTCTCAAACACCCAAAATAAAGCAATGCACACTCAAAATGCAAGTAAAAAGCAAGACATGAGTTTGCAAGAAGAGAGAGATCACTATTTCACTTGGACCAAAAGTCCTTATAAATGAGAGTCTTGGCCTTTTTATGATGGCTCCCTTAAGTCGACTCAGTTTTTATTTTTAAATGTCCTAAAAAATTAAAAAAATATACTCTAAAATAGCTCCCATCTCACAAATTTTTGAGGGAAAACACCTTCCTACTACATAATAACTATTCCACATGTATGCACAATCTCTACAAAAATGAGATGTAAAAATGCAAAATTTTTATGTGATTTCCATACTATGTAACACTCCCTCCACCTAAAATATTGTCATCCTCAACAAGACCTTGGGAAGGTCATCCTATTAGGCTTAAGTCTAGAGCTTTGTGTTATCTTGTTTGTTGAGGTATAATGTCTACAATGACTTGGTGTTCCCCCCTCCTAGTGTGTGTCAAAAAGTTGAACTTCTTCCAATTGTGATAGGTCGGGTTTGTTTTTTCCTTTCTTGTGAGTCCATTGGTCCAAGGTGAATAAACTAGTGTCTTTGTTGCTTCCAGATCTTTGTGTATCTTTATTCCTTGACCTCAAGCATTATTGTTCATTACAAATCTTATCAATAGGCACAAGATGATCCAGAAACTTGGCCATTGTTGATCATGAATACTTGATGATTTTGATTTTATATGTCAGAGATGGTGTGGTAACATGTTTGCTCCTTGGCTATTAAAAAACAAAATCAATGAAAGGTATGACAATTTTTTGTATAGAATTGGTGTTGATTAAGTGTGGAGTGCATAGGGTAGTAAAAATTGTGCCTTGTGCATGGATTAGTAATATTGCCCTATGCTTGCATACTTCATAATGCATTGGAAAAGTTATGATGCAAATAGGCAAGGCTTGAGTGTCCTAATGAGAAGCATATTGATGATTTTAAGGGTGATTTGCATGGCTCTTTTGAGATGTTAGATTTGGAGCATTTTCATAATTATTTGGGCATTCAATTTATGTGAGTTGATGCCCCAATAGCTTTGTGACAAACAAAATATATTGACACATTATTATAGAGTTTTGGCCTTGAAGACTGCAAACCTATTGCCATCCCTATGGAAAAATGTTTACGGTTGAGTCATCATGATGTTGGAGATGCATTTGATGTTGTTCTCTACTAGCAAGCTGTTGGATGCTTGATTTACTTATGCATAACTTGGCCTGATATTAAATTTGCTATCTCATAGATGAGCAAGTCTATGCATTGCCCATGGGTCACTATCGCAATATTTACATGGTTTTTCTAACTCTAACTGGGCTTGTTGTTATGACACTTGTGTGTCCACTAGTGGTTTTTTCTTCATGCTTGATAGCTCATGCACATCTTGCTTGAGCAAGAAGAATACTACTGTGGCTACTTCTAGCTATAAGGATGAGTAAAGGGTAGCTTTCAGAGTGACTATTGAGTGTGTGTGTGTCTTAGATGCCTTTTGGATAATTTTGATGTTGGTCAGTCTTCTACCTCCACCATCTTCACTAACAATCAGAGCACATTGTCTGTTGCAAGGAACCATGTGTTCCATGCTTGCACAAAGAACATTGAGGTGCATTATCATTATGTTGGGGACAGGTTCTCTGCTAGAAAGACCAGTCAGGCATATGTGCCCACACATGATAACATTACAGACGTTTTCACAAAGGCTTTGCCGCAAGAGAAGTTTGAAGCTTTTTGCAAAGCTTTGGGCTTAGTTCCTTTTGTGGATTGATCTCTTTCCACATATCATGGCACTTCCTTATACCTGAGTGCTCACTCTTTGTTCACTGTATCACTCTCAAGGTGGATTTGTTGATATATTTTGTTAGGATTTGTATGAACATCCTTAGGACCATCGGGACACTTTTTCCCCTCTTTTGGAGGTTTTTTCCCTTGGCTTGTATAGATGCCTAGAACCCTAATGGGTGACTTATCTTTGTACATTCACTTGGTAATCCATTCAATATTGTGTGTTGTGCTCCAAGCTTCTTCTTCTTCCTTGTGATGTTCGAGTGCTTTCGTAGACCTCAAACTCCAACAAAAAATAAGAGCAATCAAGTGATTATGTATATTTTCATACCATGCATGTAAATCTTGCTTAATTCCATATAAATCCTTACATAGACCTATTCTTGAAAATTGCCATTCAATAAAGCTGTTTTCATATTCAGTTGCTACACATTCCAATCGATGGAGAACCAATGCAATAACAAATGAATGGTACAAAGTAGGTGCAAAATTCTCCTCTTAATCTATGCCATATTTTTGCGCATATCTTTTTGCAACTAATCTCACTTTTTTACGGTCAATGCTACCATCTTTATTTCTTTTAATCTTGTAAACCCACTTAGTACCAATGGCATTCTTACATTTTGGCATTTCACATAACTCTTAAGTACAATTTTTGTGAATAGAATCCAATTCTAATTGCATTGCACTCATCCAATTTGAATCATCAGATGCATCTTTAAAAAAGTGAGTGGTTGGTTGTTACATGTAGTGGCAATAAAAGATACATCTACAAAGTCACTTGAGTACTCAAGTTGCTATCCTGCAATGTCTTTTGTAGCCATTTTGGCATAGATTGTGCATCTTTTATAGTCAATATATCATCAAAATTCACACTATTGGTTGATTGAATATCATGCTCATTTTTAGCCATGTGTGGCTACACATTTTGCAAATTTTGAGCCATGTTTGGTCAAATTCATTTTTCAAATTATAACGAATTGATATTAGACATATAGCTTATTAAAAAATGATTTCACAATTGAACATACCATTTTTTGTATCTTTGTAAAATATTTTTTTCGAGTAGAGAAAAAAAATTTTAATTCTTTTTTCACAAAGGAACAAATTGGGTGTTGAATGTGAGTTGATTGTTGGCCAAAATTTGCATTATATATTGCAAAAATAGCAAGGGCCTTGATGACGGAGAAGAATACACCTCATTGTTATTGGGTAGAAGTTGTGCACACTACTGTATACATCATGAATAAAACTCCAATTGCTGCTATACATCAAGTTGTTGGAACATCAAACTTACACTATGCTTGGGGTGGATTTGATCTACATCAAAAAATCTATGATTTTGATTATGCCAAAATATCCATTGAAGCGTTCTTTTACCTACACTCATTTATTGTATTTTTTTAAAAGATTTTTTATGGTTCATTTACCATTGTAAAAGCCTAGAGCTTTTACACATGTAAAGTAGAAAACGAGAGCTAAATTTCCACAAATTTGAAGTGGTTGAGTCACAATCAATGAATCAATCAATCACTTAAAAGTAGATCAAACTAGATCTTCACTTTTACTAGATTGTAGGAAAGTGAATTGATTCCCTCCAACAACTAATCTTGCCTTCATTCGAATTCAAAATCCACGTGTAGAAGTCATGGAGAACTTCAAGATTCTATATAAAGACTTAAAATCACTTGTACATTACATGGAAGCAATATGAATACACTTGTGGCCATCACTGTCTTGCTCCATTTTTCTACATCATCTTCTTGAGTAATAGTAAAGTTGCAGAGGCTGTTTCTCTCTCTACAGAGCTCCAAATTGGATAGATCAGCACTGACTAAAAAGCTAATAGTGTCTAATTTATGTATATAAATTTTCAAAGAATTTAGTTGAGTAGAATGGGAGAAATTATAACTTTTATCTCTCAAGATCTATCTCTTAGCATTCCTAAAAAATAAAATGTACCACTATTGAGTGTCAGGATCATTCCAAAAGCATATTTTGCTTATTTCTTGTACTCTTGTGCATTCTATACACTCAACCCTATGTGTATAGCCTCCAAAAGGATTCTTTCCAATTGTAATCATGTTGGCTGCTATGAGCATTTGAAGTTGATTGTCTCATCCAAAGATGTAAGTTTTTGAGTTAGTCAATGCACAAACCTATCTGTTTTGTATCAACTCTTTCTCCTTGATGATCCAAAGTACATAGTGCATTTTCTTGCACTTATTGCATGCTTTTAAGGTCTATTTGAGTCTAGATAAGCTCAAGGGTTGGTGTTGTGCCGGTTGGCTAGACTGAACTTCGTTGCTTTGCAACCCACTTTTCTACCTCCTACAATTATGTTGGTTGTGTCAGTTGGCTGTACCGAACTTCATCACTTTGCAACTCACTTTTCTACCTCATACAAGATTCTCCAAGTTTTTTCAGTGGTATCGAAGCTAGATCAAGATGGATGACGACTTTACCTCAATGATTGAGAAGCTTGATCGACACATCTATGTGGCTTGGCAAATATGAATGGAGGCCCATTTGCAAGGTAGAAATCTTTATGGAATTGCATCAAGTGATGAAGCTATGCCTATTCCAAGATCCAAAGGAGGACCCACACAAGAGGAGAATGATAAGCTCACACTTTGGTGCACAAGGGATGCTCAAGCAAGATCATACATAGTAGACTCTATCTTTGACTTTCTGTTACCACATATTAGAGGATGCAAGACATTTCAAGAGACTTGGGATGCCCTAGAGACTTTCTTTTCTACTAGTACCAAAGAAAGAAAGAATCATCTTTGGAACGAGTTCAACCAAATGAAGAAGACACCTAAACAAACCATCATAGAGTTTGTTACCAAGGTCAAGGAGGTTGTGGATAAGTTAGCATCCATTGGAGAGCTAATTGAAGAAGAGGCTATCATGAGGCAAATTCTCAATGGGATTTGAAGTGATAAGCAATGGAAATCCTTCACCACAACTTATGATCTCATCATGGATGTGCAAACTCCAAACTTGAACATCTTTCTTGGGAAACTCTTCAATCAAGAGGCCACCAATAACATAAAGGAAGGTAACTCCTATCATGGTAATTCAAGTAGTGCTCTATATGCAGATAAGAGGAACAAAAACTTGAAAGGCAAGAAGAAGGAAGAAGATGAAGAGGAGACTTCCCAAGCCAACTTGCAAGCAAGAGCAAGTAGAAAGGGAAGAAGAAAGGACCAAAGCATGAAAAAGCCAAAGGTCAGAATGTTCAACCTTGTGCCATCTATGATAAGACCAACCACACCATTCAAAATTGCTGGTTCAATGGGAAGACCCAGAAAGGAAGTGGAAGAGTTGGATATGGTAGCAATAGAGGCAGAGGTGGAAACATCTTCAACAATAACAATAGAGGCCATAATAGAAGAGAATACAATAATTATTTTGAAGATCAAGCACATGAAGACCCATTGCTTATAATGAATATAAGCCACAAAGAAGGTAAAGAACATGATCATTTGTTCTACATAGATTCCAGATGTTCAAATCATGTTTTAGGCAACATTGCTCTTCTATCTGATTTGGAAAGTCCAAAGTGTTGGAGTTAGACGTCTGCGGAAGCACGCGAACAACACAAGGAAGAAGAAGCTTGGAGCACAACACACAATAGTGAATGTATTTACTAGAGAATGTACAAAGATAAGTAGCCCATTAGGGCAATAGATGTATATACAAGCCGGGGGAAAAAAACCTCCTAAAGAGGGAAAAAAGTTCCCCGGCGGTCCTAGTGTGTTCACACACATCACTACCTAAATATATCAACAAATCCCCCCTGGGAGTGATGCGGTGAACAAGGAGCTGGCACTCATGTATAAGGAAGTGCCAAGCTATGTGGAAGTCACTCCACAAAAGGAAGTAAGCCCAAAGCTTTGCGGAAAGCTTCAAACTTCTCCCTAGGGCAAAGCCTTCATGAAAAGCTCTGCAATGTTCTCCTGCGTGGGCACATATGTCAAGCTGATCTCCCTAGCAGAGAACCTCTCCCTCACATAATGATAATGCACCTCAATGTGCTTAGTGCGAGCATGGAACACAGGGTTCCTCGCAACTGCCAATGTGCTCTGACTGTCAGTGAAGATGGTGGTGGCAGAAGACTGACCAACACCCAAATCAGCCATAAGGCGTCTAAGCCACACACACTCAACAGTAGCTGTTGAAAGCTTCCCTATACTCAGCCTCACAACTGGAAGTGGCCACAGTAGGCCGCTTCTTGGCTCAACCAAGATATACATGAGCTACCAAGCATGAAGCAAAAGCCACTAGTGGACACACGAGTGTCATAGCAACCAACTCAACCAGAGTCAGAAAAAGCATGCAAATCTGGCGATAGTGATCCCCCCTTGGGATAAAACAACCCAAGTAGCCGAGTACCACTCAAGTAGTGAAAGATGCGCTTAAACTGTCTGCCAATGCTTGACTCCTAGGCAATGCATAAATGTGCTCATCTGTGAGACAACAAACTGAATATCTGGCCGAGTATGCATAAGTAAATCAAGCATCCAACAGCCTGCTGATAGAGAACAACATCAAATGCATCTCCAATCATGAAGACTCAATCGTAAACCTGTCTCCATAGGAGTGGCAATAGGCTTACAATCTTCAAGGCCGAAACACTGCAATAATGTGTCAATATATTTCGTTTGACACAAAGCCATTCCACCATCAACTTGCATAAACTAAATGCCCAAATAGTGATGCAAATGCCCCAAATCAAACATCTCAAATGAGGCATGCAAATCAACCTTGAAATCAGCAATATGCTTCTCAATAGGACCAGTGAGCAGCATTGTCGTCAACATAGACAACAATGATCAGAAGCACATCATTAGCACGCTTAACAATAAGGTGCTTTAGTTGGACTGTTCTCAAAACCATGTGCAACCAGATAGGCATATATCTTCTCATACCAAGCACGTGGTGCTTGCTTTAAACCATATAATGCCTTCTTTAACCTGCACACCTGGTTTTCATGCCCTTTTTGCACAAAGCCACGGGGCTAAAAAACATACACTTCTTCATGCAAGTCACCATTCAGAAATGTTGTTTTAATGTCCAATTGATGTACATTCCAACCATGATGGGCTGCAAGTGCACAAATGCTCCGAACAGTAGTCATACGACATGTAGGTGCAAAGGTCTCATCAAAATCAATGCCTCTTTCCTGCGCATAACCCTTTGCAACAAGCCTAGCCTTATACCTGTCAACTGTACCATCAGGTTTACGCTTCAGCTTGTATACCCACTTAGTGCCAATGGCCTTCTTACCAGGAGGCAAGTCACATAAAGACCATGTACCATTCTTCATTATAGCATCATATTCAGATTGCATAGCAACCATCCAATTTTCTGAATTCTGTGCTTCATCAAAGAAACAAGCTCATTCTCATCACAGAGACTAGACGCAGCCATAGCATAACAATCTGATGCAAAGGAGGCACTGTGAGAGCCTGAACGAGTACGATATGAAAAGGTGCATCTAATTTACTGTCATGCAAAGTTTGCACCAACCATTTTGGCATAGTTTTTGCCTGCTCAATATCAGCTCTTTCATCAACAAGTGCATCATGTAAATCTGCATCAGAAATGGAATGATCTGCATCATCATATGAAACCTGCAAAGGTTGAGAAGTTGCCTCATTAGGACCAGCACTAGACTAACCACCTGTAAAAAGAGGCATCAAAGTATCATACATGTCTTTGGAGCTAACAAATGTCTCCTTAGTACATGAAAGCAATGGCTGAATAGCATCTTCCACAAAGACAACATCACGGCTAACCAGAATGCGTTTAATCTGTGGATGATACAGACGATAACCTTTACTTTTAGAACTGTACCAAAAAAAAAAACATTTTACTGCCTTATCATCCAATTTTCTGCGATGTTGTTCAGGCACTCGTGCATATGCCAAACAACCAAAAAACACGCAGATGAGCAACAGATGGCTTGCGGTCATGCCAAGCCTCATATGGAGTGATAGACTGCAACGCTTTAGTGGGACACCTGTTCAGTACATATGCTGCACACATGACAGCCTCAAGCCAGAAACTATGAGGTAAAGCCTGACTCTTGACCATACACCTCGCCATCTCCATGAGAGACCTATTCTTCCATTCAGCAACTCCATTCTGTTGAGGTGTATACGGCACTGTACACTGGTGTTTTATCCCACGTTCAACCAGAAATGCATTAAAATCAGAAGACATATATTCCCCCCCTCGATCAGAACGAAGGGTGCCCATTTTACATGCTGACAGATTTTCAGCCAGAACCAAAAACTGTTTGAAGCACATGAACACTTCAGACTTTGCCTTCAATGGATATACCCATGCATGCCTGGAAAAATCATCAATAAAAGTCACGAAGTAAAGATAATTTTTAAAAGAAGGTGTCTGCATAGGACCACAGACATCACTATGTACGAGCTACAATTTCTGAGTAGACCGAACTGAACCATCTTTTGGAAAGGATGAACGCTGTATTTTGCCCAAAATACAGCCTTCACAAACATGTTTCCGGGTGCCTCAAGTTTGGGCAATGAGGACACCATTTCAGATTTCTGCAAGCGTAGCAAACTAGCAAAATTTAGATGACCAAAGCGTGCATGCCAAAGCTTTGCATCTGACATAGTCTGAGAATAATTTACTGCACATGCCAAATCATTTACAGATCTTTCATAGTCTATGAGCTTATACAACCCACGATATAAAATGTCAGAAGCAATAATCACATCGCCATTTGACAGATCATGAACTGTACACCTGTCATCAACAAATTTCACAACCAAGCCAATCTTGGTTAATGTACAAACTGATAACATGTTCTTTTTGATCCCTGGCACAAATAAAGCATATGACAAAGTGAAAGAACTACCATCAACAGTAGTCAAAATGATCTTACCAACTCCCATAACAAGATAAGAGGAGTTTTTGGCGCATGTAACAGTATTCCCTGTAGGGGCAGGCTTGAGTGAAGAGAAGAAACTGCACTGCGAGGTAATATGTTTGGTCGCCCCACTGTCAAAATACCAAACATCTGAGTCTACTGCAGACATGCACTGCTCATGAGAAGATGGGTCAAAACTGCAGATAGTAGTAAACGCCCATTCTTCTTCCTGCACAAGATTTACAGACTTTGTTTTTGGTGTAGAGGCCTCTGCAATAACCATTCCAGCCTCTTTTTTCTTTGCCTCTTTAGCAGCCAGTTTTGGACAGTTCTTTATGATATGATCATTCCCTTTAGAGTACTTACAAAATAATTTCTGGTTTTCTGATTTCTTCTCATCTTTATCTTCCTCCTTCGAATATGCAGAATTAGCAGATTTCTGCTTACTAGTTGAAGAGCTCCATTTTCCTTTGCCCTTGTGACTAGCCAGGAAAGCTTGATCTGCAACTCACATAATGGACCTCTTTTGCATGGACTGATCTTCCTGCAATAGAACGGAGACTAACTCCTCAAATGATAAGGTGTTTGGATTGCCTTTCGTCATCAACCAAAGAGTAGAAGCAAAACTCTGATATGAATCAGGAAGACCATTCAGAACGGTCTGCACAAGTGAGCTATCTGGTATAACCTCATCAGCAGAAATCAACTGTTCCTTGAAGTCTTTGATCTTCGTTAGGAAACTGTCCATAGAATCACCTTCATTCATGTGCTCACTCATGCAGAAAATTGACTGTATCTCAAAAAGTTGAACAGAATTGCCTAGACGAATTTCGCTAGACCTGTGGTAGATCTCGAGACGCTTATACTAGCGAGCAGAAACGGAGGAGTGTCAATGGCGTCCTAGATGAAGTGACGACCTGCTCTGATACCAATTGTTGGAGTTAGACGTCTACGGAAGCACGCAAACAACACAAGGAAGAAGAAGAAGCTTGGAGTAAAACACACAATACTGAATGTATTACCAGAGAATTTACAAAGATAAGTAGCCCATTAGGGCAATAGACATATATACAAGCCGGGGGAAAAAAACCTCCTAAAGAGGGAAAAAAGTGCCCCGACGGTCCTAGTGTGATCACACACATCACTACCTAAATATATCAACACAAAGCATAGAAATGAAGTTCAAACAGGGGATGACAAAAAGCACAATGTGGAGAAGATTTGTAATGTCAAAGCTTCCAATGGCATGAAAAACATTATGATTAAGGTTCTCTATATACCCACTATCACTAAAAACCTAATAAGTGTAGGCCAAATAGTTGAAAAAGGCTTGCAAGTTAGGTTCACCCAACATGGAAATTTTGTGGAAGATCCATGTCAAGGCTTCAAGAAGATAGCCAGAGGTGAGAAGCATGGTAGGCTCTTTACTTTTGAAGTAGGAGAAACTACGAACATTGCTCTATTAACTTTTGGGTCTCAAACCCTAAGTGAGCTTGAAGTGTGGCATAAGAGAATTGCTCATGTGAATGCAAGAACCTTGAAGGACATCTGCAAGGATCAAAGTGTTCTAAGACTACCAAACATAGCAAAGCAACACATGATCAACAGATGCGATGCATGCCAGATTGGGAAGGCACAAAGACAACCATTCAACCACAAAGGCTACATCCACAACAACTTATTGGACTTAGTACATATAGATGTATGGGGACCAAGTCAAGAACCTTCATTTGTAGGATCAAGGTACTATGTCTCATTTATTGATTAACATAGTAGATGGACTATTCTATACTTTATCAAGAGTAAGAACGAAGTGTTTGATTGCTTCAAAAAATATCTAAAACATGTGGAGAATCATACAGGTAGATCAATCAAGAAGCTCACGTCTGATGGAGGGGAGAATACTTCTCCAAAGATTTTGATGAGTTCTTGAAAGATAGAGGTATCAAAAGGGAAGGGACTACTAGGTACTCTCCTCAACTAAATGGAATTGTAGAGAGAAGAAACAAGACATTGGTTGGATTAGCCATAACAATGCTTGAAGAGAAGAGGTCGCCACATTATCTATGGACAGAGGATATTTCAACTATTGTGTACCTTGTCAATAGACTACCATCCAAGTCACTCCAAGATATGACTCCTTATGAAGCATGGCATGGAAGAAAACCTAGTCTTGGACATTGCAAGGTGTTTGGTTGTTTAGCTTATGTTTATGTACCATCACAAATAAGAGGTAAGCTAGATGAAAGGGCTAGTGTTTATTAGGTATGAATCAACTTAGATGGGTTACAGGTTCTATAATCCTTCAACCAAGCAATTCACTACAAGTAGAGATGTTGTGTTTGAAGAACACAGGTCTTGGTATGATGAAGACAAAGAAAAGGTAACTCTACCATATGATCTTGATTCTGATTCTCATCAATTAGGAAGCAAGCATGATACATAGGTCCAGGATCCAAGAAGTGATGCAGATGATGACCAAGATGAAAGGGAAAAGGATTACAAAGATTATTTGTCAAATGATGCTCACAAACTCATGGTATAGACTATGAGGAAACATTCTCACTAGTTGCAAAGATGACTACAATCAGAACATTGATAAGTGTAGCTGCTACAAGAAATTGGAGACTCCTCCAAATTGATGTAAAAAATGCATTTCTTGTTGGAGTTTGAGGTCTACGGAAGCACACCAAATAGCACAATGAAGAAGAAGAAGCTTGGAGCACAACACACAATGTTGAATGTATGACAACTAGAATGTACAAAGATAAGTAGCCCATTAGGGCAATAGGAATATATACAAGCTAGGGGAAAAAACCTCCTAAAGAGGGAAAAAAGTGCCCCCATGGTCCTAGTGTGTTCACACACATCACTACCTACATCTATCAACAAATCCCCCTGGAAATGATATGATGAACAAGGATCTGAGACTCAGGTATAAGGAAGTGCCAAGTTATGTGGAATCAATCCACAAAGGAAGTAAGCCCAAAACTTTGCGGAAAGTGTCAAACTTCTCCCTAGGCATAGCCTTTGTGAAAAGGTCTGCAACGTTCTCCTATGTGGGCACATATGCCAAAACCGATCTCTCAAGCAGAGAACCTTCCTTGACATAATGATAGTGCACCTCAATGTGCTTAGTGCAAGCATGGAAGAGAGGGTTCCTTGCAACTCCCAATGTGCTCTAAACAGTGAAGATGGTGGTGGAAAAAGACTAACCAACACCCAAATCAGCCATAAGATGTCTAAGTCACACACACTCAACAATTGCTGTGAAAGCTACCCTATACTCAACCTCACAACTGGAAGTGTCCATAGTAGGCTACTTCTTGCTCAACCAAGATGTACATGAGCTACCAAGCATGAAGCAAAAACCACTTGTGGACACACAAGTGTCATAACAACCAGACTAGATAGAGTAAAAAAAGGCATGTAAATCTGGCAATAGTGATCCCCCTTGGGATAAAAAAATCCAAGTAGTTGGGTACCACTCAAGAAGAAAAAGATGCACTTAACCACTTGCCAATGCTTGAGACCTGGGTGATGCATAAACTTGCTCATCTATGAGATAACAAACTTAATATATGGCTAAGTAATGCATAAGTAAATCAAGATCCAATAGCATGTTGATAGAGAACAACATCAAATGCATCTCTAGCATCATGAAGACTCAATCGTAAACCTATCTCTATAGGAGTGGCAATAGCTTTACACTCTTCAAGGCCAACACACTACAATAATGTGTCAATAGGATATTCTGCCATCAACATGCATAAATTGAATGCCCAAATAATGATATAAATGCCCCAAATCAGACAACTCAAATGAGGCATGCAAATCAACCTTAAAATCAGTAATATGCTTCTCATGAGGACTAGTGAGTAGCATGTCATTGACATAGACAAAAATGATCAGAAGCACATCATTTTCATGCTTAACATATAAGGTGCTTTTAATTGGACTGTTCTCAAAACCATGTGCAATTAGATAGACATGTATCTTTTCATAACAAGCTTAAACCATATAATGCCTTCTTCAACCTACAAAGTTTGTTTTCATGCCCTTTCTACACAAAGCCACGAGGTTGAAAAACATAGCCAAAACCAAAACCTATTTGAAGCACATAAACACTTTGGACTTTGCTTTCAATGGATATACCCATGCATGTCTGGAAAATCATCGATGAAAGTCACAAAGTAAAGATAGGTCCCAAAAGAAGGTGTCTGCATATGACCATAGACATCACTGTGAACAAGCCGCAATTTCGGAGTAGCTCTAATTGAACCATCTTTTGGAAAAGAGGAATGCTGCATTTGCCCAAAATACGACCTTCACAGACATGTTTACCAAGCGCCTCAAGTTTGGGCAGAGAGGATACCATTTTAGATTTCTGTAAGCATAGCAAAGTAGTGAAATTCAGATGACAAAAGCATGCATGCCAAAGCTTTGCATTTGACAAAACTTGGGAATGATGTACTACACATGCTAAATCATTCACAAATTTTTCATAGACTATGAGCTTATACAACCCACTACATAAAATGCCAGAAGCAATAATGACATTGCCATTTGATAGATCATGAACAATACATTTGTCATTGATAGATTTCACAACCAAGCCAATCTTGGCTAAAGCTTAAACTGATAACATATTCTTCTTGATCCCTGGCACAAATAAAGCATTCGACAATGTAAAAGAACTACCATGAGCAATAGTCAAAATGATCTTGCCAACTCCCATGACAACATAAGAGGAGTTGTTGGTGCATGTGATAGTATTCCCTATAGGGTCAGACTTGATGTGAAGTGAAGAAACTGGGTTGCAAGGTAATATGTTTGGTTGCTTCACTATCAAAGTACCAAACATCTGAGTCTATTATAGACATACATTGTTCATGAGAAGATGGGTCATAACTGCAAATAGTGGTAAATGACCATTCTTCATTCTGCACAGTTTTGGGTGTAGAGGCCTCTACAACAACCATTCAAGCCTCTTTCTTCCTTGACTCTTCAACATCCAATTTTGGACAACTCTTTATGACATGATCATTTCCTTTACAATATTTGCAAAACAATTTCTTCTTTTCTATTTTCTTCTTATCTCTATCATCCTTCTTTGATTGTGCAGAATTAGTAGATTTCTACTTACTAGTAGAAGAGCTCCATTTACCTTTGCCCTTCTGACCAGTCAGGAAAGCTTGATCTGCAACACACATAATGGACCTGTTCTACTAGACTGATCTTCCCTTTTATCATTAAACGACGAGTAGAAGCAAAACTCCGATATAAATCCGAAAGACTATTCAGATCAGTCAGTACAAGTGAACTATCAGGCAAGACTTCATTAGTAGAAATAAATTGTTCCTTAAAATCTTTGATCTTTGTTAGAAAAGTGTCCATGGAATCTCCTTCATTCATGTGCTTACTCTCCAACTGTTTTCAACGGTAAGCAACAGGAGCCTCATTTCTTGCCGGGTACAAAGTGGTTAATGTATCCCAAGCATCCTTTGCTGTTTTGCAAGAGCGAATGTGGGGAATAATGGCACATTTGATAGACAAGGCTATCAATGCATGTGCTTGAGCATCTCTACCATCCCAACAAAGTTGCTCTATAGTAGGTGCAACAAGAACTATAACACGAACAAGAACCTAAAGAATACAACCATCTTCAATGCCGTGTGCATCACCTTCAACAACTATGTTTACAGGTGTAATAGGTCGTTTTTCAACACCCTTCACAATATTACACAATAATTTTGCAACCAATACATGAGGCATCATATAAGCCCATAATGGGTAATTGGTACTATCCAGCTTATCCTCAATAGCCAACATATGGAATACATCAACGCTTTCATCCATGGCCACTCACTAAAATACCCCGCAAAAAAATGATAGAGATTACAATGATGTTATCTACCTATGTGTATACATAGATGATATTATTATGACAGGTGATGATCTAGATGGCATTCAAAGGATCAAGAGACACATGCAAGAGGAGTTCAAATCAGTGACTTAGGTGATCTCACATATTTCCTAGGTATGCAAGTGACTTATACAGATGAAGGGATGTATCTAACTCAGAGAAGATACATTCAAGATCTAGTTCTCAAGTTCAGAATGGAGAACACAAAGCTTGTAGGTACACCTTTGGATATGAATCATAAACTTAGTGTTTATGAAGGTGAGAAAATGGAAGACATTGAAGACTATCAAAGCTTGGTAGATAACTTGATATATGCTACTCATACAAGGGCAGACATCTCATATAGTGTGGGTGTGCTTAGTCGATTCATGCACTCACCTAGAAGACCACACATGGATGCAACTAAGAGAGTACTTATCTCAAAGATGCAATCAATGAAGTTATATTATATCCTTACTCTTTAGATTTGGATATCAAAATCTATTCAGATGTAGATTAGGCAAGAGCTAAGGATGATAGAAGAAGTACCTCTTGATACTTAACATTTTCATGTTCAAAGCTAGTGTCATGGAGTTCCAAGAAGCAAAAACAATTGCTTTATCCTCAATTGAAGGCGAGTATAGAGGTTTGACCATAGCAACTCAAGAGGCAATATGGTTAAAAGCATTGTATATAGATTTGGGACTTGTGAGTTCCAAACCTCACATATTTGGAGATAATGTAAATTCCATGCATCTAGCAACAAACCCTATTTTCCATTCAAGAACCAAACACATAGAGGTTCATTAACACTTCATCAAGGAGAAGCTCATAGCAAAGGAGATTGACATTTCTTTTGTTCCAATTGAAAAGCAAGTAGTAGATATGATGACGAAGGCTCTTGATGGAATAAGCTTTGCTGATTTAAATCAATCGCAGGTATTCAAGCTATTAAACCTATTAGAGAGTGAAGACTCAAGCATACTTTAGCTTGAGGGGGAGCTGTTGGAACATCAAGCTTACATTATGCTTGAGGTGGATTTGATCGACATAAAAAAAAACCATGGTTTGGATTATGCCAAAATATCCATTGAAGAATTCTTTTGTAAACCTATACTCATTTATTGTATTTTTTTAAAATATATTTTATGGATCATTTACCATTGTACAAGGCTAGAGATTTACACATGTAAAAGTAGAAAAAGATCACTAAACTTCCATGAATTTGAGGTGGTTGAGTTGCAATCAATGAATCAATCAATCACCTAAAAGTAGATCAAACTAGATCTTCACTTTTCCTAGATTGTAGGAAAGTGAATTGATTCCCTTCAACAACTAATCCCGCCTTCATTTGAATTCAAAATCCACTTGTAAAAGCCATGGAGCACTTCAAGAGTCTATATCAATCTGCTCTTCATCCTCTGAGTTGATATCTTCTGCTAATTGTTGATCTTCTTGAGTGAGGGTTGGAAAATCATTTTCCAAATCATATGGTAACTTGACTTTCCTGTAGTCATCTTCAAACCATGAATTATTTTCATCAAACACTACATCCCTCCTAACTATAAATGCTTTGTTAGTGGGATTGTATAGCCTATAGCCTTTTTGGTTCTGATCATACCCAATGAATATACATTTCTCATCTTTAGGGTCAAGTTTCCATCTAATTTGTGAAGGAATGTGTGCATAAGCAATGCACCCAAACATTTTGCAATGGTCCAATGAAGGGGGACAACCAAACTTTAAGTTCTCAAAAAAAAATTCAAGTGAATCAAGAGTTCTCAAAGTCTTGCAAGGGATAAGAATCCCACCTTCGTTACTAAGTCCATGCACCAGTCATGCCCAAAAATGGACTAGTAATTTGAATCCACTCCGTTCACATGTTTGTGCCTAGATCGCACATCGAGAAACTATGAATTGACCAGGGATGTTTTTAGATCCACCCTTATTATTCATTCACTACTTTGTACTTTGACCATTTTATCAAAGTGCAAAGCGAGACAGTGTTTTGAATCATTTGGACACGGATGCCATCACAGAGATGAGACATGTTCTTACAGTTCTAGAACATGACCATGTTCTTCCAGTTTTAGAACATGAGGCTTGAGGGTTGCCTACAGTAGATGTATAGCTCTATTATCGAGGACGAAAATATTTTCCAAGGGGGAAGAATGTAATAAAGTAATTCCATGATCTAAGGGTCCAATCGGTTCAGACAAATTTGAAATCGGACACCGTTTGGTCATCCGTATGTATGACCAAAGATCTCGAGTCTAGACTTACTAGAAGGTCATTTACTCTTGTGAACAAGTGATCCACTTAGCCTAGTGGTTAAGACTCAAGGATGTGAAGGAGGAGGTCTTGGGTTCAATCCACATGGGATACATGGGGAGAGTGTTTTGCCGAAAGAGCTCTAGTGCCTTCTAGAAGCATCCACTTGAGTTAACTCTAGTTAACTAAGACACTTGGTGCACATGCAGTTACATGGCTGGCACTTGGATGGTTAATATCTACATGCCCAAGAAGGCAATCCCCTAGAGAGAGCTATATATAGAGGCATTTAGTTGGGAGGAGAGTGATCTCTCTAGCATGTGGTGGTTGTAATTGTAGTCTTGTTGCATTACCACATACACAACACACTTATATGTGGTGGTACTTCATACTTAGGGATATTATTCAGCTCTTAGTTTTTTGCTATTCATCATCAATAGAGAGAGATATTCCATCCATCCATCCATCCATCCATCCATCTTGTTCATGTGTTTTGATGCATTTTTGATCATTGTGTGTGCTTCTTGTGTGTCTCTCAGACTTCTACACACACCCAATAGGAGTATGAGAGTAGGTTCATCTCCTTCTCAAGTTTCGGTTTTTCACATCACAATGTGTGCATTTTTAATTGTGAAAATCAATTTGGAGCATAGAACATTGATTTTCAATAGCTAAAAAGCATTTTCACTAGTTGCACTACTATTTTACCCCCATTTCAAAGCCATTCATGTAGTCAGAATTGCTATCAAAGTGATGTATTTTGAGCTAAAATTTTAGCATTCATTTTAGCTTTCATTGAAGGAAAGATCTTATCACATTCTTGCTCTTTCGTGAAATGGAAGGTAGCAATGACTTCTTTTGCATGCTTAAAGCTAAATAGGATCTTGATGGGACCAACTATTGAATGTGGTCTTACATGATGAAAGATTTTCTTGTTGCAAAACAACTATGGAACATAGTGGTAGATGTACATTGAAGATCCCTAGGTTCTTCTACTTCACAATCTATTGACACAAATGGAGCTTCTTCTTCAAGTATAGTGGTTACTCCTTCTCCACCTATGTAAGAGCAACTTAGATGGGATGTCAAAGATGCTCAAGCTCATGCGTTGATTGTGCTTTCTATGAATCGTCATATAGCTCCACACATTCGGTCATGTTCTACATCAAGAAAGTATGTGACACTCTTGGTTCTTTCTATGTCGTGTGCAATGAAGCACGTGTTTCATATTTGAGGAAGCAACTTGAGGATGTATGTATGGATGAACATGAGTCTATGGATGTGTATGTGACACACATCAAGGACTTGAAAGAGAAATTGGCAAACATGGATGAGATTATTCCAGATGCATCATTCATATCTACATTGTTGAAAGGATTAGTAGAATCTTTTCAAAGCGTTTCCACTAGAGTCCATTTGGTTGCAAAAGGGAATCCAAATATGTTTACACAGTGCTATACTTAAGCAAAAACACAGCACCAAATATCGAAAGGAAAGGATATGGGAATGGGGATTATGAATGTAACACTACAATCATAACATGCATTTATGTTCCTCATTGCAAACTGCACTGTGTAGGCTTCTAGAACGTTAACATTGCATATTACTCAAAGGCTTGAAATACACAGACCATCTTTAGAGATCAAAGAATTTGGTAATGCAAAATACTCATTTGATTAATAGGCTTGCTTTGCTTACACTTCCATTAATACATCATACTGAATGATTAGTGTGATTACACATCAATAGTATAGAGCATCATTTGGTAGACTTTCTAGAATACAACACTCTGTATCAACTGTTGATATATTTAGGTAGTGATGCGTGTGAACACTCTAGGACCGTCGAGGCACTTTTTTCCCTCTTTAGGAGGTTTCTTCCCCCTGGCTTGTATATACGCTTATTTCCCTAATGGGCTACTTATCTTTGTACATTCTCTAGTAATACATTCAATATTGTGTGTTGTGCTCCAAGCTTCTTCTCCTTGTGCTGTTCGCATGCTTCCACAGATGTCTATCTCCAACAATTGGTACCAGAGCAGGTCGTCGCTTCATCGAGGGCGCCGTCGACACTCCTTCAGTTGCAGTCTCAGAATCGCATGAATTTTGGTGAGCATACTTAGCGGGTTTTCGAGATCAAAACTGCTTCGCTTTGTGGTGCCGAAATCGCGATCTGAGCTCGTTTCGACCTTCAGACGCACTATCGCAGTGCTTGTGCAGGCTATTTCATCTTTTTGTGCCAAAGGTATATACTAGTTTTTGTTCGCCAGTTAAGCCTCTCGAAGTCTGCTACAGGTCTAGCGGAATTCATCTGGGCAGTTCTGTTCAACTTTTTGAGATACAGTCAATTTTTTGCATCAAGGTATTTTAGTCACCGACCATGGATGAAAGCAGTGATGTATTCCGTATGTTGGTTGTTGAGGATAAGTTGGATGGTACCAAGTACCTGTTATGGGCTTGGACTATGGAACATTGTTTAGGGTGTTGAAAAATGTCCTATCACACCTGCAACTATTACAATAGCAGGTACTGAAGCTGATGCAAAAGGTATAAAAGATAGTGATATTCTGCATATTCCTGTTCGTGCTGCGATTTCTGCTGCACCTACTACAGAGAAGGTTCGTTGGGACGGTAGAGATGCCCAGGCACATGCATTGATAGCTTTGTCTCTCAAACGTGCCATTATTCCTCACATTCGCTCTTGCAAAACAACTAAGGATGCTTGGGATACACTTACCACATTGTACCAAGCTAGGAATGAGGCTCGTGTTGCTTACCTTCAAAAATAGTTGGAGAGTGAGCACATGGATGAAGGTGATTCTATGGATACTTTTCTAACAAAAATCAAAGACTTGAAGGAATAGTTGATTTTCTGCTGATGAGGTTATACCAGATAACTCACTTGTGCAGACTGTTCTGAATGGTCTTCCTGATTCATATCAGAGTTTTGCTTCTACTCTTTGGTTGATGATGAAAGGCAATCCAAAGGCCTTATCATTTGAGGAGTTAGTCTCTGTTATGTTGCAGGAAGATCAGCCCAGGCAGAACAGGGCCATTATGCAAGTTGCAGATCAAGCTTTCTTGGCTAGTCAGAAGGGCAAAGGAAAATGGAGCTCTTCTACTAGTAAGCAGAAATCTGTAAATGTTGCACATTTGAAGAACCAAGATAAAGATGAGAAAAAATAAGAAAAGCAGAAATTGTTTTGCAAGTACTGTAAAGGGAATGATCATATCATAAAGAACTGTCCAAAACTGGCTGCTAAAGAGGCAAAGAAGAAAGAGGCTGGAATGGTTGTTGCATAGGCCTGTACACCAAAAACAGAGTCTGCTAATCTTGTGCAGGAAGAAGAATGGGTGTTTACTACTGTCTGCAGTTTTGACCCATCTTCTCATGAGCATTGCATGTCTGCAGTAGACTCAGATGTTTGGTATTTTGACAGTGGGGCGACCAAACATATTACCTCACAGTGCAGTTTCTTCTCTTCACTCGAGCCTGCCCCTACAGGGAATACTGTTACATGCGCCAACAACTCCTCTTATCGTGTTATGGGAGTTGGTAAGATCATTTTGACTATTGCTGATGGTAGTTCTTTCACTTTGTCAGATGCTTTATTTGTGCCAGGGATCAAGAAGAACCTTTTATCAGTTTCTGCATTAGCCAAGATTGGCTTGGTTGTGAAATTTGTTGATGACAGCTGTACAGTTCATGATCTTTCAAATGGTGATGTGATTATTGCTTCTAGCATTTTATGTTGTGGGCTGTATAAGCTCATAGACTATGAAAGATCTATAATTGATTTGGCATGCGCAGCACATGATTCTCAGGCTATGTCAGAATGCAAAGCTTTGGCATGCACACTTTGGTCATCTGAATTTTGATAGTTTGCTACACCTGTAGAAATCTGAAATGGTGTCCTCTTTGCCCAGACTTGAGGAACCTGGAAAACATGTTTGTGAAGGCTATATTTTGGGCAAAATGCAACGTTCATCCTTCCCAAAAGATGGTTCAGTTTGGGCTACTAAAAAATTGCAGCTTGTACATAGTGATGTCTGTGGTCCTATGCAAACACCTTCTTTTGGAAATTATCTTTACTTCGTGACTTTCATCGATGATTTTTCTAGGCATGCATGGGTATATCCATTGAAGGCAAAGTCCGAAGTGTTCATGTGCTTCAAACAGCTTTTGGTTTTGGCTGAAAATCTGTGAGCATGTAAAATGGGCACCCTCCGTTCTAATCAAGGGGGGGAATATATGTCTTCTGATTTTAATGCATTTCTGGCTGAACGTGGGATAAAACATCAGTGTACAGTGCCGTATACACCTCAAGAGAATGGAGTTGTTGAATGAAAGAATAGGTCGCTCATGGAGATGGCGAGGTGCATGGTCAAGAGTCAGACTTTACCACATAGTTTCTGGCTTGAGGCTATCATATGTGCATCATATGTACTAAAGAGGTATCCCACTAAAGCGTTGCAATATATCACTCTGTATGAGGCCTGGCATGATTGCAAGCCATCTGTTGCACATTTGCGTGTTTTTGGTTGTTTGGCATATGCATTAGTGCCTGAACAACATCACAAAAAATTGGATGATAAGGCAGTAAAATGTATTTCTGTTGGGTACAGTTCTGAAAGTAAAGGCTATCATCTGTATCATCCACAGATTAAATGCATTCTGGTTAGCCGTGATGTTGTTTTTGTGGAAGGTGCTATTCAACCATTACTTTCATGTATTAAGGAGACATCTGTTAGCTCCAAAGACATGTATGATACTTTGCTTCCTCTTTTTACAGGTGGACAGTCTAGTGCTGGTCCTAATGAGGCAACTTCTCAGCCTTTGCAGGTTTCATGTGATGATGAAGATCATTCCATTTCTGATGCAGATTTACATGATGCACTAGTTGATGAGAAAGCTGATATTGAGCAAGCAAAAACTATGCCAAAATGGCTGGTGCAGACTTTGCGTGACAACAAATTAGAGGCACCTCTATCATATCGTACTGATTCAGGCTCTTAGAGTGCCTCTTTTGCATCAGATTTCTATGCTATGGCTGCATCTAGTCTCTGTGATGAGAATGAGCCTCTTTCATTTGATGAAGCACAAAATTCAAAAAATTGGATGGCTGCTATGCAATCTGAATATGATGCTATAATGAAGAATGGTACTTGATCTTTATGTGACTTGCCTCCAGGCAAGAAGGCCATTGGCACTAAGTGGGTATACAAGCTGAAGCCTAAACCGGATGGTACAATTGACAGGTATAAGGCTAGGCCTGTTGCAAACGGTTATGCGGAGGAAAGAGGCATTGATTTTGATGAGACCTTTGCACCTACATGCCGTATGACTACTGTTCGGAGCATCAGTGCACTTGCAACTCATCATGGTTGGAATGTACATTAGTTGGACATTAAAACAACATTTTTGAATTGTGACTTGCATGAAGAAGTGTATGTTTTTCAGCCCTGTGGCTTTGTGCAAAAAGGGCATGAAAACCAGGTGTGCAGGTTAAAGAAGGCATTATATGGTTTACAGCAAGCACCATGTGCTTGGTATGAGAAGATACATGCCTATCTGATTGCAAATGGTTTTGAGAACAGTCCAACTGAAAGCACCTTATATGTTAAGCATGCTAATGATGTGCTTCTGATCATTGTTGTCTATGTTGATGACATGCTGGTCATTGGTCCTATTGAGAAGCATATTGCTGATTTTAAGGCTGATTTGCATGCCTCCTTTGAGATGTATGATTTGGGGCATTTGCATCATTATTTGGGCATATAGTTTATGCAAGTTGATGATGGAATGGCTTTGTGTCAAACGAAATATATTGACACATTATTGCAACATTTTGGCCTTGAAGTCTGTAAGCCTATTGCCACTCCTATGGAGACATGTTTACGATTGAGTCTTCATGATGCTGGAGATGCATTTGATGCTGTTCTCTATCAGCAGGCTATTGGATGCTTGATTTAATTATGGATTTCTCGTCGAGATATTCAGTTTGCTGTCTCACAGATGAGCAGGTTTATGCATTGCCCAAGAGTCAAGCATTGGCAGGCAGTTAAGCGCATCTTTCGCTATTTGAGTGGTGCTCGGCTACTTGGGTTGTTTTAACCCAAGGGGGGATCACTACCGCCAGATTTGCATGCTTTTTCTGACTCTGATTGGGCTGGTTGCTATGACACTCGTGTGTCCACTAGTGGCTTTTGCTTCATGCTTGGTAGCATGTATATCTTGGTTGAGGAAGAAGCAGCCTACTGTGGTCACTTCCATCAGTGAGGCTGAGTATAGGGCAACTTTCACAATGACTGTTGAGTGTGTGGATCAGATGCCTTATGGATGATTTGGGTGTTGGTCAGACTTCTACCACCACCATCTTCACTGACAATCAAAGCACATTGGCAGTTGCAAGGAACCCTGTGTTCCATGCTCGCACTAAGCACATTGAGGTGCATTATCACTATGTCAGGGAGAGGTTCTCTGCTGGGGAGATTAGCTTGGCATATGTGCCCATGCAGGAGAACATTGCAGACCTTTTCACGAAGGCTTTGCCTAGGGAGAAGTTTGAAGCTTTCCGCAAAGCTTTGGACTTACTTCCTTTTGTGGAGTGATTTCCACATAGCTTGGCACTTCCTTATACATGGGTGCCAGCTACTTGTTCACCGCATCACTCCCAGGGGGGATTTGTATTTAGGTAATGATGTGTGTGAACACTCTAGGACCACCAGGGCACTTTTTCCCTCTTTAGGAGGTTTTTTCCCTTGGCTTGTATATATGCCTATTGCCCTAATGGGCTACTTATCTTTGTACATTCTCTAGTAATACATTCAACATTGTGTGTTGTGCGCCAAGCTTCTTCTCCTTCCTTGTGCTGTTCGCGTGCTTCCACAGACATCTATCTCCAACATCAACCTCTTCCAAACTCTGCACCTCACCATAGCATAGCGTATCATAATGAACCCCTCCATTCTTCTCCATAATCTTCTCACCATTCCATACTTTGAAATTTACAAGAAAACATCGAAAGTTCCAGACTTCAGAAACTATTGAGATCTCCATATAAAATCCCTTTTTTTCCCATTACAAAATATGTTTACAAAGAAATGTGGTCACCCACACCAGCTACTAACATTGGCATGCATGGTGGATCCGAATGCACTGATTACGAAACAAAGTGTTTGTAGGTCATCATCGTTATTGTGCATTTTTGGAAACATTATCCTTTCTATATCATATCTAAGCTCTTTAAACATTTTTTCTATATTCTCTTCTGCAAGTCGGATTTTGGCTTCAAAAAATTCTTTCGGTTTGAGTAATTTCTTACTGCTATTGCCTCTAACTTTGGTATCCTGTTCTATAACTTTTCTAACATATTGTCAAAAGCTATAGTTACATTCGATATTTTATCTATATATTCTTCTGCTAACTTCTTCACTTCATCTAGTTTACATTTATATGTTATTTCCAAAATTGAGGTGATTTTCTTTAATTCTACGACCTCTGTCTCCTTGCCTTCCAATACTAGACTCGCATCTACATAGTGTTGCTTCCACTCTTCAATCTATTGTTCTAGTACTAGAATGCCAGCCAACTGTGCAGACACTGTGTTGTAATTCTCTTGGACAGTGCATAGTTTAACTTCGAGCTTCATAAATTTTGAATTTCACATCTCCAACTTCTCCTCAGTTTTCGCAATAGTGACACTTTGTCTTTTATTTTCACCACTTTGTTCTTTTACCTTCGTCTTCATTCTTTGAACTTCTTGTTGTTCTTTTTGTAACTTGGTTGCAAGCTCCTTGTTGGCCTTCTTCAGTTTCTGTTGTGATTTTTGGGTTTGTCCGATTTCTACCTAGAGATAAGCTATAATCTTTGCCTTTTCTTCAGACCCTTTAGCGTATTATTTTTTGTCAATGCTTCATTTAATCCTTCCATCATCTCATCATGGATTGCACGTTTTCTCCATGTACTCTCCACTTTGACTTGTTCCGCTCGATCCTAAGGTGGTTTAGCTTTGCATTCCCATGCATCCTTCTGCTAAGAGAGTGCAGTATACTCTTTCTACATTTCCTTCATTCTTATTGCACTCCACTGAGCTCCTCTGGCCAGATCACGTATAATTTTTGGTCTTAGTAGTTCATTGGGATACATCCAAGGATAAATAAAATCACTCCATTTTACTGCAGGTAGCTTTACTTTGCCATCACTTTGTTTCCATTTGTCATTTAGTCCACAAGAGGAAAATGTATGTAACACTAGGATTTTGCGGGATGTCTCTACCTTGTGGTCCCCTTGCTCCTATTGCTTCTTGCATCTTTCTTCATCTGCTTTTGATTTCCCTTTCTTTTCTTCTTTAGCATGGCATTACTGTACTGCCTCTTCCTCTCTCCTCTTCCTCTGTAGCTTTCCTCTCAGATTCTTTCCTTTGGTTCTCCTCCACTTGCTTCCTTGGGGACTGCTCCTCTTCATCCATGTCATTGGTTTTTTGATCTTGTGAGATCCCTTCTCCTAGCTTCCTCTTTGCAACCCTCTTCTTTAAGATATGAAGAAAAACCTTCACTGTACATACTGTGTATTCTTGAGGTAAAAATGCCGGACTTTTTGTAAATAATAAGGTAAAAAGGACTCCAATATTTGAGTCCAACTCGACGTTAACTGCTCTTCCAAACATCCAAAATAGTCTTCTCACCTCCTTCTTTAACTTTTGAAAAATGGTCTTGGCCTAGTTCACCTGCGTTTTGGCTGATTCCTTCATCAATGTACAGTTGTTGGGATACCCCCTAGTGTTTTGCATGCAGGTTTATAATCATCATCATTAATAATAAGCCGAGTTTCATCGGATTGCTGTCTAGAAGTTGAATGAACTTGTATTCTCTAGAACATGGTTTCCCCAGCAATCTGTAGATCTCCGTTGCATCGATCGACTCGGTGCTTTCTGTAATCCCTATGATAGTTACATGTAGTCGTTTTGCAATGAGTGCAGGTGATAATTGTAAGGTATGCTCTTTTCCTACTTGCAAGCTAATCTCCTGGGAATTAAGCTCATTGCCATCCGTTTGTCTGGCAATCTCCTTGGCTATGTCCTTGGTTAGTGGATGTGAATGCTCCTCCAATCCAGCAATGTGCATTTCATAAGACCTTTGTACTCAAACCAATCTTTCTGCTCTTGAAAGAGGGGTTCTAGTATATTGAGAAGATGACAGTCGGAGAAGGTGACCACCATATCTACACTTCGACTTCTTCTACTGATTGTTGTAAGCTATTGTCGCTTTGTTTGTTTGGTATGCTCTACTCGCAAGTTTGCCAAATAAGTTGGATTTGGCATAGTCCTTAGCCTTTTATTACCCGCATTTCTGAGTTGGGAGCACCAGGTCTATATCATGATTACCCTATATGGTATCTTCATTCTAGTGATTTTGCACTCATCACAACCCTCATAATAAGAATCGCAGTATTAGATTTGAAATGGTATGACCGCCGCAATCGTTGATTGCCTGTACGACTTGCATGTATAGTAGTTATTCTACCGATTATTGCATGATTGTGTATTTTCCATATTTTTTTAAAATCTATTATATTTATGTAGTTGTGTATATATACATGCATATATATATATATATATATATATATATATATATATATATATATATATATATATATATATATATATATATATATATATATATATACATAATACATACATACATACATACATACATACATACATACATACATACATACATACATACATACATACATACATACATACATACATACACACACACACACACACACACACACATATATATATATATATATATATATATATATATATATATATATATATTCCCAGTATTACCCTCTAGAAGTCTGATAGGGTTACAATTTGGACCAATTAATGCTAGTTGGTAAGACTTCACTGAACAATGTAGCTGTTCAAAAGGAGCCTAGTCTGCATAGTTCGTGAATATGAAATGGACCGATTCACCACAGTTTTAATTTTCCCATTTCGTGCTTCATTTTAGAATGGAAGTACAACACTAATTCACTAGGTCTAAAAATCTTTGTCCATAAATTTTGATCATGCAATTTCTTCTAGCAGCTTTGCATCTCTTCGAGTAATATAAAGCTGTGATACCTATGCTCATATAACTGTCATACGTGATCCATCTGATAAGCAAACGAGTCCTTTGATACCATTCGCTTTTGGACCACAATCTGAAGACTTGGAACTACAAATTGAATGAAAGGATTGCTTCTTGTCCATAAAGGAGTTTGAAGTGGGTGCTGCCAAATGAAACCTTGTACGATGTTCGATATGCCCAAAGCATGGTAGGGAGAATAATTTCCCACTGATCTGTGGAGTCAAGTAACATTTTCTGCAACATGTACAACAAAACTTTATTGGTGCTTTTTGCTAATCCATTTGCATGGGGATAATATGGAGAACTGAATTTGTTCTTTATCTAATATTTAGAGGTTAGCTCTGAAATTAACTCTGACATTAATTCCAGAGGGAGACCAAACCATGGAAAGAGTTCATTCTAAAGCTTCTTAGCTATTGTAGGTGTTGTAGCTTGTTTAGTTGCCCATGCTTCTACCCATTTGGTACAGTAATCTGTGCAAGTTAAGATACAGAGAGCACCCGTCCATGCTACTAGTGGTTTAATTGGACCAATAAAGTCCAAACCCCATTTCTGAAAGGGCTCGAGTGGAAGAATAGGTTGTAGTGGGAAATGGTGATTGCCTCAAGGTTCTCCAATTTGTTGACAAGGGTCACAAGTCCGCACCACATTCTGAACATCCACATACATTATCGACCACCATAGTCCTACCTTTTGGATTTTTTGTACCGTTATCAAATGATTGAAATGACCACATGCATCACGTGCATCAACTTCAGAGATAATTGTTGGCACCTCATGGGCAGGTATGCAATGTAACTAGATTCGAGTTGGATCTTTGAGATACACCTGACTCATGATGATATTAAAGTGGTGACTATGGAGACCAAGTTTGCCCATAGACCGCTGAAAGAACTTGGAGAAGCTTGTAGAAGGTAGAAAAGTGCGTTTCGAAGCGACGAAGTTTGGTCAAGCCAACCAGAACAAGACCAGCCCTTGAGCTTGTGGAGACTCAAATAGACCTTATAGGCATGTGATAAGTGCAAAGAAACACACTATGTACTTTGGAGCATCAAGGAGAATGAGTCGATACAAAACATATAGGTTCGTGGGTCGACTAGCTCAGAAAACTTACTATCTATGGATGAGACAATGAACTTCAAATGCCCATAGCGACCAGCGTGATTACAATTAGAAAAAATCCTTTTATGGGAGTGATAAACATAAGGTTGAGTGTATGGAATGCACAAAAGTATAAGGAATAAGCAAAATATGCTATAGGAATGAATGCGACATTCACCGGTGGTACTTCCTATTTTTCAGGAATATGTAGAGATTGACCCTGAGACAAAAAAACTCATATTTCTCCCAATTTACTGAACCAAATTCTTTGAGAATTTATAGGCACAAAATAGACACTAATACCTTTCCAATGAGTCATCTTGCACTCAATTTGATGCTCTGGAGAGAGAGCAGCAACCTCTGGAAGATTACTGTTGGCGAAGAAGATGATGCAAAGAATTGAAGGAGCAAGACAATGATGGTCACAAGTGTATGTATATTGCTTCCATGTAATGTACATGTGATTTCAAGTCCTTATATAGCCTCTAGGAGTGTTCCACAACTTTTACAAGTTGAATTTGAATTCAAATGAAGGTGGGAATGGTTATTGGAGGGAATCAATTCACTTTCCTACAATCTAGGAAAAGTGAAGATCTAGTTTGATCTACTTTTAGGTGATTGATTGCTTGATTGAATGCAACTTCAACCACCACAAATTCATGGGATTTTGGCTCTATATTTCTACCTTTACATGTGTAAAGCTCAAGGCTTTTACAACGGTAAATGAACCATCAAAAATTTCTTAAAAAAGAAAAACAATAAATGAGCATATGAAAAAGAACTCTCCACCAGATATTCTTTCGATGTGATAGCCTTTGATGTAGATCAAATCCACCTCAAGCATAGTGTAAGCTTGATGTTCCAACAACCGCAAATGAGATGAGGTGATTCTATTATCTAGAAATCTCAACATCTCTTCGTACCAAGTTGGTGAAGTCTGATGAGTGTTTTCAATCTCTACCACCGTAAATACTTCAACATTCAGAAGAGCATCATCTACACCCCCTGGTGGTTCTCCATGATCAATGCGTGAAAGAAAATCAGCAATGGTATGGCTTGCTCCTAGATAGTGGACAATGTCATATTCAAATTCTTGAAGCAAAAGCACCCACCTAGCTAGTCATTTCACCAAATTTTGCTGCTTCACCAAGTACAGTAGGGCACTCTGATCCACATGGAAAGTGATCGACCGTCCCAGTAAGTAATGCCAAAATTTCTTAATGGAGTAAATTAATTCTAGACATTCACATTAAGTGGTTGAGTAATTGTGCTCGGTTGATGTTTGTTGAAGCCCAAGGTCAAGGACAAAGCATGGAAGCGCATCAAGGGAGTGGACACACAAGAAGAAGGAGCAAGTAGGGAGCTCCAAGAAGCACTTGTCAAATTTTCAGAAGAACTCCCTATAAAAATAGTGATTTTTATCACTAAAGAACCATTGTAAATACCATTTTCCATTTTTTTAACTCCATTTTGTTCAAGCTGAGGAGTCATCAAGCTTGAGGAGTATTAGAAGTATCACCATGCCAATTTTCATAATTTTTAGACTTCGTTTGAGCCCCCAAATAAGCTCTGGAACCTAATTTTTAATTAGGTCGGACACTAGATCTAGATAGGGCCAAAACCACTCAAAACACTATAAAAAGGCTGGAGAGCTCATTTTTGAGGTTGGCTTGTTGTAGATTTCAGCTTTGTAAGAGAATTCTTTTGTAATCAAAGCTTTCCATTGTTCCACTCTTTGCTCTTACCTTGTGCGTGTGTGTGTATGTGTGTGCATGCTTGTGTGCTTTCACTCACGCACTTGTGCCATCACTTGCTCATAGTCTTCATACTAGTCCTCATGTCTCCGTGGATTGACATTTATGAGGTGAAGCTCCTCATGTTGGTACTTGCCATTGTGCTAGAGTGACATCAAATTTGGTGCCCTTGCCGGGGAGAGAGCTTGGAGGATGAGCGTGTGATGGTAAGACGTAGAGTAGCGACATTGGAAGGTAAAAAAATCATCATTTTCAGTTTAGTTTCTGATTTTTTCTCTATCTTCATCTTCATTATCATCACTTCTCCCACCTTCATCTTCTCTGATTTTTTTAGTTTTCGCCCGTAGATTCACTTCGTTTTCACTTGTGGTTGTGAGAAAGAACATTAGAGAGGGTGCAAAATCAAAACGTTGAAGAAATACACCTCAATATACCCGAAAATTGAGTGAACTATATCGGACGTGACATGACCTGTGCCAAGTATCGTGAGTGTGATATCGCGGGTTTGAAGAGAGATTTTGCATCTATAGACACATAGGAGTGACAAGGAGGACACAAGGTACTCATATTTGCAAAAAGTTTTGAATTTGGACTCCAAAAAATCTAGGTGTCGTGATTTCCTACGGTTGAGTGTCGCGATATTTACCCTTGTCGAGTATCGTGTTTGTCTCGTGACATTTTGACAAGCGTGGAGTATCGTGGTTGCATTGTGACATTCAACAAGTGTCGAATATCATGTTTGTCTCACGACATTTGACAAGTGTTGAGTGTCGTGGAGATCAAGTGTCACGATACCTGGCAAGTGTCGTGTGTCGTGACTGATCAGGTGTGGGATTTGAACTCATGACCTACCAGCTAGGAGTATGATGGGCTAACCACTTGCCCTAAAAGCCATGGTTGAGGATTACTTCCTAATCCTCCCTCTTAGGGTGTGGTTCAACCATCTCCTGCCGGTTATATCTTGAGTCTAACACTCTCTTCCCCTTCTAGAGATCATTGTCCTCAATGATCAATCCTTGTCCTCACCCTTGCACAGTCTCTTGAACCATCTTGTCCTCAACCTTGGTCTCTTGAGCCTTGCCTTTCTGCTTCTTGGCCACTTTGCCTACAGACTTGCCTTGCTCTCAACCTTGGTGTCTTGAGCCTTGCCTTTCTGCTTCTTGGCCACTTGCCTACAGACTTGCCTTGCTCTCAACCTTGGTATCTTGAACCTTGCCTTTCTGCTTCTTGGCAACTAGCCTATGGACTTGCCTTGCTCTCAACCTCGGTCTCTTGAACCTCGTTCTCACCTATGCTAGGTATCTTGGATCCCCAATCAAGTGTCTCCATTGGAAGGCTCATTCCGAGAGCTTTCCAACGGTATATTACATGTCTAAATCCGACCTACGGATTGGGAGATAGACTCTAATCTATGTTGAACTCACCTTTGAAATCGACGCGTGCGCCTTCCTTCAACTTCGCCCAAGTCTACTTCCTTAGCTCTGATACCAATTGTGGGATTTGAACTCATGACCTACCAGCTAGGAGTATGATGGGCTAACCACTTGCCCCAAAAGCCATGGTTGAGGATTAATCCTCCCTCTTAGGGTGTGGTTCAACCATCTCCTGCCGGCTATATCTTGAGTCTAACATCAGGTGTTGAGCGTCGTTGACATCAAATATTGACATCTGACAAGTGTCGAGTGTCATGAGCTCCAAGTGTCACGATATCTTGGCAAGTGTCGTGTGTCATGATCTCAGGTGTCGTGTGGCAAAGTATCGCGACATCTGAGAAGTGTTGAGTGTCGTATAGGGCCAAGTATCACGATATCCCTCGGGTGTCGAATGTCGTGACCAGTCAGGTGTGGAGTGTCGTGTGATCGAGTGTCGTGACATCTAACAAGTGTCGTGTGTCATGACTGATCAGGTGTTGAGTGTTGTTGACATCAAATGTCGACATCTGACAAGTCTCGAATGTCATGAGCTCCAAGTGTTGCGATATCCTGGTGTCGTGTGGCCATGTGTCGCGATATTTCCCAAGTGTCGAGTGTCGTGCTAAGGGCCAAGTGTCACAACATCTGCCAAATATCGTGTATCATCTGCTTCCAAGTATCACCGATATCTACCAAGTGTTGTGTGTCGCCTGCTTTGAAGCAATCCCAGAGACGTCCTGTTTCCCTGTTTTAACCCCCAAAAACTTGAACTGGCATAACTTTCTCATACGAAATCCGTTTGCTGTGATTTTGGGTTTGTTGGAAAGCTCGTGGGGAGTACTACCAAAACTTAATATGTGGATTATTAGATATAGTATTTTGAAGTTGACCCTCAGGTGGACTAGGAAACCAAGGAGTTCCAAAGGATTTTGAGCAATAGAAGGGGAAATTTCGGACTTCTAGACAAAGCTTATGAACCTAAGATCTGGCAGACACTTAGGCAAGGATAGACAAAGCATTAGATCATCTGAAGCTAGTGTCAACCATACAGCTAAGTCGTGGTCACAACAACTAAGTGGTTATCCCTACGTGCTAAGTTCTGACACAAGTGATTCAAAAATGTCCTTCAACATGGAGAGACCCACACGTACATCAGGTAGTGCTTATTTACAGACACTAGAAGGTCCCTATAAGACACAACTGGAATATATGAGGACCAACCAATTAGGTGCTCACATCTATGAGGATGGCTTGAGGCGATCAGTGGTCCAACTCAAAAATCCCAATCAGCCCTTTGGACTAGAACACCCAGTGGTCAAGTTTGAACAGGGTTCAGACATTGATAAGGAAGGAAGCATGTATGTGGTTACCAACCTACCAGATAGGACATATGAGTTAGGAAACATCATTCCTGAGAATGAGGTAGGAGATCTGGAGCAAGGAGACCTAGGACGAGAACCCAAGACCCCTAGAGGTAAGTGGGGAAACCTTTTGGAGATTCAGGCCAGATCGACCCAACCCAGTAGGCACCATCTATGAATTCAAGGATCTAGAGATACCAGGGAAAGTTGTGTATCTAGATCACACATCAGAGAAACTATTCTTGGTAATAGAGCAAGATAGGCATGCATACACTTGGAAAGGTGAATCAATTTTCCCTCCATCGAGATTTAGTGTTTCCCATGGTCTCTAAGGAGCAGGGTCATCCAAGGCTCATGAAACCCAAAGGGAAAGAACTAGAGAGAGACCAGAGGTAAGCTTTGCACACACGGTGGGTAGAGACAAATTAGGACATGAGGGTGAAAGACTGGAAAGAGAGAGACACACAGCACATAGGCATCAAAGAGATGAACATGAGTTTCCAGTGCCCAGACCCAGAGAGCATTCGAGAACCCTTAGACCCTCTCAAGTGGTCAAGGCCATGAAGAACTATTTTGATGGTTCAGGAGATCCTTATGATCATGTGGCCGAGTCCAAACAAGTGTTAAGAGCTGAACAAGTTGAGGACTTGTTCACACAGTTTGAAGCATTTGATTTAACTCTTAAGGGTACTACCTTAGCTTGGTTTTAACCTCTAAACAATCGCAACTATAGAGAGATAGGTCAATTGCTAGAGGAATTCATTGTAGAATTTTCCAAGGGTGGTATTAGGCATAACACATCATCCCGGATCCACAGCTTCAAGCAGACACCCCAAGAAACAGTGCGACTTGCAGGAAGATAATTTAGACAGTACTTAGAAAGATGCCCTATTCCAGAGCTACCCACACCAGCCAAACAAGTGGCCTTGTTTTTAGACGGTTTAGTGAGCACAAAGTTAACGTCATATGTGTACTTGAAAGAGCCTAGATCCATAGAAGAGTGTGTGTGGATATGCATTGACATAGAAGACAACTTGGGTGAGGAGCTAGAATTGTCTTAACTCTATAAGGACTCTGACGGTTCTACTAATCATACCTCTAGAACCTCCATAGAGATAGATGAGATAGCTGAGCAGGTGGCCAAGAAGCTAGGAGTTCAAAATAGAAAAACACCAAGGGTCACCTCATTGAGGCGATGTTACAATTGTGGAGGAGACCACATGGCTAATGTTTGTCTGATGATGGCTCAACCCCAAGGAAACCCTAATGCTCTATATTGCATCATTGAGAGGAAATACACAAATCATATGGCTCAAGATTGTCCCTACAATAGGCAGGTTGTCAAACATATCAGCAACCTTACCAACAGGGTAGGTATCAGAATCAATACCAAGAGCCATATTATAGGCCACAACAACAATATTAGGCACCGTATAGGCCACAACCTGTCCTAGGAAACCAACCGCCAGCTCCTACCAATGTGATCCCGGTTAAGTATACGATGGCAGAGGAGAACCTTAATAGAGCATTGGTGCCACTAACCCCATTGGTCTCAGAAAATGACTCTCATGCTCATAGTTTAGACTACTCCCATGAAGGTAGTCCACATGCTTATTACACAGAGTCACCAGAGCATAGTGAGGCTTATTCCTATCAATATGAGACACCACCTATGGAACAAAATTGGGAGCTAGAACACTCCAATTTAATGTACACAAGTCCCAACCCCAAGCCCCAATTGAGACAAGTAAGACCACAAGCCCCTAGAGGACCATGTTTTAGGTGTCAAGGTGACCATTTCATTCGTGAATGCCCTCTCTCACTCACTCCAGGACAAGGACAAAACATCACAATACAAGGCTTTTGTCTTGAGTGTGGCAAAGAACATCTTCCAAGAGAGTGTCCTTGGAATCCCTCTAGTGCACCCAAGGTTACACCCATCAATGTGGTAGGCTTAGTGGTGGATTCAAGTTCAAGTAGTAGTAATGTGGCTCATGTACATGCAGTCACTAGGGCACAAGCATTGAACCAGGATAAGCTGGCTGAACAATCAGAGTCAAATGAATTCGGAGAGCCTAGTAAGAGAAAACCAAGAACTTGGAAGGATACTAGAGACAAATCTAATCGCAAGTGGAATAAAAAGTTATCTGAACTAGAAGAAGGCTTAAAAGATGCAAAAACAAAAATAGAAGACATTGCATCTCAAAGCCCCTTGAATGCCGAAACTCCATCCACACCACCTCATTCCACCCCATCGGCCATTGTAAATAGACCGCAACCAGGGTCTGTTCTTGCAGATCCAACCCCAGAAGGCTTGGACATGATGTTCAAGGCCTATCAGGCTCGACTTCAAGAAGGGCCAACAGCTGCAAACCTGGACAAGAGTTACCCTAGAGCAGAGAGATTGAACGAACAAAAATGTGCATGAAAATCGTAGAAGTAGCTCAAGTTATGCTCGAGACTAGTTAAAAGTTCAATCAGACAAACTCTATCAAGCCGGATTCACATTTCCAGGGCTTACTAGAAAGATTAGAGCAATTGGTAAACAATCCCCAGGTTTCTTTACCTCCACTGGCTCAACCAATTGTTGAAAGAGAAAGCTCACTGCCAAGAAAAGCTTATGTTCCTGATTCCATGGATGAAGCAACACCTCTTTCAATTCAATAGTACGCTCAAGAGTTCTTGCGGGAAATACAAGAGGAGAAATGGGCCAAGGAGAAGGGTAATCCCCCTCCTATTCCTGAGATTGATGATCTTCATGAACAATTTCCCCAAGACATTCCGTCTATCTATGGAGACCAAACAGAGCAACAAGAAGATGAAAGACTAGATTTTGAATCTAATTGTTTACAAGAGTTTCCACAATTCACAAGCCCATGGGAATCTGAATCTCTCCAGATTAGAGCTCCCACAATATTGGTAAGAAGTGAAGACTCAGTGGTTCCAAGAAACATTGATGTCGTGAAGAACACTAAGGTTCAGTGTCATCTCACTATAGAAGAGCTGCTCAAAGAAAAACCTGAGCTATGGAATCATGTGAAGGATCAGGTTCCAAAACTTGATTCCGAAATGCCAAAAGCAGGCTCTAAGCAAAAAGTTCCAGAGATACCTCTCGATAAAATAGGAGACATGAGTGAAGGTGAAGAAGGTAATACTTATCTTCCGATCACCTATGAGGGTTACACAACCAAAGCAATCGTAGATTCAGGTGCTGGTGATTTAATGCATATACACTTACATATGTACACATATATATATTGATTTCTAACCATTTTTTTTATATGTTAGGTATTATGGATCCCAGTAGAGAGAGAAAGACGAAACTCACTCTCATAAAAAGTCTTATGAGAGCAAGAGTTTCGTCTGATACTCTAGGGGCCATAATGCGTGATTACGCAGAGATGTCTGATGAGGAGCTGGATTATACGATCCAGATGCTTACCCAGCGATCAGACGAGGGCTCTTCTGCGGATCCACATGCAGGAAGAGAGCTAGCTGCTCATAGGTATGTTTTGTTTTCATAAACTTTTTTAATGATATTATAACACATATTTTTATTTATTTCTATCTATCTATTTTCAGGACACCTATACCACCTCCAGCACGTGATAGCAGAGCAGAGTTGCCTATGAGGACATGCATAGGCACCTTAGGACTAGAGTGCGACATAGAGACAGAGGGGAGCATTGTGTACATAGAGAATGGATTGGAGTTCAAGAGAAGAATGCGGGTACTATGCGACTCTTACCTGTGCTTTATCCACTTACCGTGGAAGTAAGTAAAAGTTTTACATATAAATTGAAATATATATCTTATGTTTTATTTACATTATGTTTTTTATTTTTGTAGTGAGTATGATGAGAGGGATAAAAAATACGTACTTAGTTCACTTGAGACAGAGTTTGGGACAGGATGGTCGCTTAAGTGGTGTTTAAAAGAGATGCGGACACTTATGGCTCATCGTCGCGACAATGCACGATATGCATTGCTTTTATGTATATATATGTGGATATGAGTATGTGTGTTTATGCATGTATGTATGTATATGAGAGAGAGAGAGAGAGAGAGAGAGAGAGAGAGAGAGAGAGAGAGAGAGAGAGAGAGAGAGAGAGAGAGAGAGAGAGAGAGAGAGAGAGAGAGAGAGAGAGAGAGAGAGAGAGAGAGACTAGAGGTATAAATACACGCATACACACACATATACATCATACATGCACATTTACACACATATACATAATGATTCTAATTTCTATTTCAGATGTTGATGTATCAGTATCTGATGCTGAATCATCAAGAGGACTTTCTTCGATCTCTCTAATAATAAACTGTTCAAACAATGACCTACCTCTAGGTTGCACATGAATGACTTGCCACCAAGGATGAGCATCTGGGTTTTTATAAAAAAATGCTTGTTCAATATGCCTAGGAAGAATATATGGTTCTTTAGTAGATCGCATTACCTTGGAAGATTCAATTGCCCAAAACCCAGATAATTCCTTTCTTAATGTAGAATTACTACCTTTATACTCCGCTCGAAACCAGTCAACCTTCAAAATGACCTATCAAAATATATAACAACAAAAACTCATTATTAGGTGCTTAAAAAAATAACTAACTCTAAAAAAAATATATAAACTTTTTTCTACCTATTTGAATGTACGAAATGAAATTTCGTAGATACCAACAATAGTTCCTACGTAACCAAGTTCGCTATCTATAAGGTTCGTGTCTTTTGAGCTAGCACGTGATAGTTGCTTGAAAGAAGCAACAATACTAGAATCCTCTGTTTTATGTAAAGAATCAATGGCTTTGATTCTAATATGCTGTCCAAAAGCCCACATATTAGTGAACATTTGAGACTGCAAAATAAATTCAATTAGTAAATAGAAACTAACATACATATATGAAAAAAATAAAATATTATTTTAATAAAATTACCTTTCATTCACAACCTATCATTAACTCTCTTTGCTCATCTGAGATTTCTTCATTATTTGCGTTGGCGCGTTGCAAACGACTATATAGCCAATCCGTGAAAGAAGTTATATCTGTAATCTCATTATTATCGAGATTACGTCTAGATCTTTTGTTTTTTCGCCTTTTACTTCGGAGACTTTGAAGTTCCTCGTACTCGCTAAGGAATGCTTGCATGCATTCGCTATTATATGCTACAAAAGTAGAAACATCATTTTTTTCTTGAAATGTAAATAAGAATGGAACCCCCTTACCTGATAATACCTCATCTGTTATTTTTGAAGAAGACTCGTTGGTCCATGCATGTGGAGCTTCTTCATGAACTCTTTCAAGGTATCGATCTCTTTGGATGTAATCCACCTATACATATCATAAAAACAATTATAAAGAAGTTAATTATAAAATAAAAGATATATTCATACATATTAAATATAAAAGTATCATAATTACCTTATAA
This sequence comes from Ceratopteris richardii, assembly GCA_020310875.1. Lineage (NCBI taxonomy): Eukaryota > Viridiplantae > Streptophyta > Polypodiopsida > Polypodiales > Pteridaceae > Ceratopteris > Ceratopteris richardii. Next base: position 106,930,256 of record CM035415.1, read on the forward strand.
GTGATCCAAGACGTTAGATCACATCTCGTACTCCTTTCGTTGTACATCCATCGATAACCAAAGGTAAAATATGTTTCAAAAAGTTATGCCAGTCATGGGTCTTTAACCCAGATAAGCTCTTATCATCCATAGTAAACATGTTTTGAAACGATGCTCCATATCCTATAGGAGTCTTAATCAATTGAATTCTATTGTTGATAGTCTGTATCTCTTTTGTTGTAAGTACCTAAGGAGCAGATGCATAAGTTGTTTCTTGTCGATGTCTATAAAAAACTGGCCATCGGATTTTTGATCTTTCAAATCATTCGTTGATGTTGTGGTATCTTTTAGTCCAAGAAGATGCTTCCATAGTGAATAACCAATATTTTTGAATATATGCATAGGATCAAGAAGATGACATACTTTTAACTCTTTCCAATACTCCAAAGAATACCATATTGATATGTTCTCTGCGAGTGCCAATTTTCCTTTACCTCTGTTCACATACTCATTATCTGAATCATCACTGAAGATTTCTGCTTCTAGATCTATCAGAGGTCCATCTGTTCATTTTTTATACCAATCCATAGGCGTCATAGGTTTTGGATACTGGCCTGTTTCAAGCTTTCCATTAAAATGTATCGCTTCTCTTTTAGATCTTAATGGATGATCATCAGGCAAGAATCGTCGATGTCGAAGATAAATATTTTTGTTGAGATTCTTACTATAGATTGATCTCAACCAATCACCACAATATGGACAAGCTTTATAACCCTTAGTAGATATTCTTGCATCATGGAAAATGATAAAAATATAATTAGATTAAATCATATTTATTTACATGCATATTGAATAAAAAAATTACATCAATACGTGAACAAAACCCATATCCAGAAAAATCATGAATAGTCCAAGCCACAATACCACGAACCGTAATATGTCTTTCATTGATGCTTTTCGATACATCAATGACATTAATACCTCTCCATAACTCTTGAAGATCGTCAATGAGAGGAGCAAGATATACATTCATATCTTTAACTTGTCTTTTGCCTGGGATTAAAAGTGAAAGCATTAAATGTTCCTTTTTAATGCTAAGATATGGCGGAAGATTGTAGTTTATGACTACCACTGGCCATGTTGACCATTTACTGGATTTCATGGAGAATGGATTAACCCCATCTAATGCAACTCCTAACTTTAGATTCTATGGATTTTGTGCAAATTCAGGCCATGTAGAATCAATATGCTGAAAAGCAACACTATCATGAGGAATTCTGATTATTCCATCAGTACTTTTGTGATCATGTCCCCAAGTCAAAAGCTTTGATAATTCGGGGCTTTGAAACATATGTCTAATCCGTGGAGCCAATGGAAAATGTCTCAATAGCTTTTTTGGGATTTTACCTTCTTCACCCTTATATCGAGGAGATTGACATTTGGGACATGTCAAAGAGTCTGCATATTCACCTCTATATAAAATACAATCGTTAGGACATGCATGTATACATTGATAATCTATACCAAGATTGTTGATTATCTTCTTCATTTCATCATGTGAGGTAGGAAGAATATTCTGACTTGGTAAAAACTTTTCAGATAATAACCTGTAAGTTTATAAAAAAAAGATATATTAAAAAAGGTAAATAAATAAATATACATATATACATGTAGGTTTTTATTCTTACTTTAGATAAGGTAAGAACAAGAACTTGAATTGAATGGACACTTTTTGTCTGCGCATCTTTTAAAACTATTAATGCATCTTTCAAAATATTTATACAAAATTTGATTGTTTTGGATGGCAGGATACGATTGTTTGTTTTGGAGGATATGAAGTATGTACCTTCATTGAATGATTTGTCGATTCACACTTTCAAACTGAACATATGTGTGAATCGACAAATCATTCATATCCTCCAAAACAAACAATTGTATCCTGCCATCCAAACAATCGTATCCTGCCATCCAAACAATCGTATCCTGCCATCCAAACAATCGTATCCATTCAATTCAAGTTCTTCTTCTTACCTTATCTAAAGTAAGAATAAAAACCTGCATGTATTTATATATATATATATATATTTATGCATATATATATAAATAGATAGAAAATTGAAAATTATACCTTAATGGTGTCGAAACAGATATGTTACTCCATCCAAAATGATTTTGAAGGTTGAGAATAAGTAAGCTCGCACTTAGTCGTGTCAAACAACTTCCTTCATATACATGCTTTAAACATTCCTCTCGAAGATATTTCTCATTTTTAGAAATATCAATGCTCTCACTGTCATTTTGATACCAATCCTCAATAAAATCTGCCATGCCATCATCTTCATCATTGTCACACAAATCTTGTACTTTATTGTCTTTTGAATATAGATCTTTCAACTTTGCATATTGCACAGGATTAGTTTTGTGTAGCCTCCTCATGGAAGCTTCTGATAATCGTGGTCTTACTGGTAATTGTGAATGCTGTGGACGAATATCATCAACATCATACATTGGAATCTACACATATAAATAAAACTCATTAGTATTCCATAAATGAATAAAAAGTAAACTTCAAATATAAAATTAAGTATATAACTTATTAAATATGGATATAAGATTTTTATTCTCTCTAGCTAAAAGGTGCTCTTGGAGGTCTACACCATCCATAATTCACTAATAGTTCATCACCATCATGTAATGTAGTAATAGCATTGACAACTATGTATCTTGATACATCTCTACTCATGTATGGTGATTCATGACTATTTTCACGCTCCTCAAATGTGCAATTAGTCCTTGAACTATTATGTAACCCTCGACTACTATTTATTAAACCTGCTATATTTCCATGTGTGTAAGGTCTTCCATCAATATATAATCTTTCATTTTCTGCATGTAAAAAATCTTTCTACTAGTAAGGGATGTTGCGTTCAAGCATATTCCATAAGTACTCATGCTTTGAACATAACGTGAAAGTCAATGCCAATCTCCCCATCCATATATAGGACCACAAAATGACATAAGAGTGACTTCAGAGTTCGGAGGCACATACAAATCCTCTACAATAAAGAGCCCACGACCAACATTAGTAATAGTGGATGGAGCAATCATATAGCGATTACCCCAAAAGTTGAAAACCTCTCCATCTAAAGGAAGTGGTCCTCTATTCCATCCTCCATATCTTCTTCTATCATATGTTTGTACTAAAGAACGATCACAAGCTGGCAATGGATAATCTCCAGCCGTTTCATTCTCTAAACCAGGAGGTAGAGGATTTCTAGAAACCTCTGCTTGTAATTGATGAATAGCAAGTCCATGACGTGTACGAGGTATATTAACATTATGAGAAAAATCATCATCATCATTATCATCGAGCAAGTATTCCTGTATATCAACAATAATTTGATTTTATATATGGTTTTTAAATAAAATAATGACATTAATATATATAGAAAATACATACCCAAGCATTATCACGTTGACTAGGTGATGGTGCACACTCAAAAGTACCATACTCTGCCTCATGTTCAATACATTCCAATCGTGGTCTTTGATACGTGCCATAACAAGAGTTACACCAACATATAATATGCTCTTCATAGTAAAATTCATCATAATTCCTATCGGAGGACACATGTGAAGTCGTTGCATGGGTAGGAGGTGGTGGAGTACCCTCTGATTGATCAGAATCTGCACATAATAAGAAACATAAAAAAAAATATAAGTTATGTATCCATCAAATATATTTTAAATTAAATATTTCATATACTTACAGTATAAAGTCGTTGCACGAAGAGGAGACGGTGGTGGAGTTCCATCTGATTGATCAGAATCTACAAATAACGGTATTTGATATTAATAATTTGATTATCTACATAAACAAAAAATTCACATATACATATTTACACATACACACATATTCACATATACACATTTACACATACACACATATTCACATATACACAACTACATATTATTGTGGGATAAATGCATGTATTTTGTATGAATGAGTGTATATGCATGCATGTGTGTGTACGTATATATGTGGATATGTATATGTGTGTTTATGTTATATGTATGTATATGTGTATACGTATACATATATGCATGCGTATCTGTTTGCATGTATATGTGTATGTGGGTATGTGTATCTGTGTGTATATATGTGTATGTATTCTGACTTTTTTTTCTGTTTGAGATTAAACTAACAGGAGATATTGTATGGTCGAAAAAAATAAGAGGTGAGCTAACATACCACCTGAGTCATGGCAGTTTTTTTGTAGACAGCTACGTCTTCATGAGTCATTTCGTCAGCAGAAGGTACACAAATTAATAGTTTATATTTATAATTTCTATATATTTTAGTAATTTTTTACATTTAATTTATGTATTTTTTTTCTTGAATAAACAGGCTGCTGCAAAGAAGAGAGTGGAGTCGGGCCACACATCGCACCTACACCAAATGGGCCATAATGGTTTTGTAGCTACGTTTGTAAGTATATGTGTTATTGTGAGTATATTTTTTATTTTAGTTAAAATGCAAGCAGCTAATGTTTTTTATTTGTTTCATTGGCCGATATCCTACGAAACAGGAGATCGAGTATGCTACACATTTTGGATATCGGCGTTTGAGCGAGTATATGCAAGATCATCCTAATGCCTTTGTGAGTATTTTTAAATTTTATATAATTATTTTTTTTTATGAATGTTTTAATTATTTTATTTATTTATGTTTGTTATATGTAATACATGAGTATTATGGAGAGACAAATATGGATGAGGTGGAGAGACAGACACAGGAGGGACGATCTCGATCGTCACAGGGTGATCATGACGATGAGGATGAGGAAGATCAGAATGATCATGATATTGCTGATGATGATGATCATGATGATGATGATTAGGATTTTAGTTGATTATGACATTGGATTATATGTATTTACATTGATATATATATATATATATATATATATATATATATATATATATATATATATATATATATATATATATATATATATTATTTCAGTTATGTTTTGAATTGTGTGTATGGTATTAAGTAATGAAGAGTTTTGTTCTATTGAATTTTGTTATTATTGTTTATATTAGGCATGTGTTTTAATACTTTAATTATGTATGTGTGTGTATATGTATGTATGTGCATGTGTATGTGTGTGTATATGTATGTATGTGCATGTGCATGTATAAGTGTATATGTGTGTATGAGTATGTGCATATGCATGTGTATGTATGTATGTGTATATGTATATGCATGTATATGTATAACTCTATGTGTATATGTGTGTATGTGCATGTATATGTGTATATGTAGGTATGTGCATGTGTGTGCATGTGTATATGTGTTTTAATACTTTAATTATCTAATTCATTCATATGTGTGTACCTAAGTGTATATGTATGTCTGTGTATATGTATGTATGGGCATGTGTATGTGTGTGTATATGTATGAATGTGCATGTGCATGTATAAGTGTATATGTATGTATCAATATGTGCATGTTCTTGTGTATGTGTGTGTATATGTATATGCATGTATATGTATAACTCTATGTGTATGTGTGTGTGTGTATGTGCATGTATATGTGTATATGTAGGTATATGCATGTGTGTGTGCATGTGTATATGTGTTTAATACTTTAATTATATAATTCATTCATATGTGTGTACCTAAGAGTATATACATGTGTGTGTATATGTATGTATGTGCATGTGTATGTGTGTGTATATGTATGTATGTGCATGTGCATGTATAAGTGTATATGTGTGTATGAGTATGTGCATGTTCTTGTGTATGTGTGTGTATATGTATATGCATGTATATGTATGTGTGTGTATATGTATATGCATGTATATGTATATGTGTGTATATGTATATGTATATGTATATGTATATGTGTATATGTATATGCATGTGTATATGTATATGCATGTGTATATATATGCATGTGTATATGTATGAAACATGCATGTGTATGTGGATGTGCATATACATGTATTTGCATATATGTTAATGTGTGTATGTATGTATATATATATATATATATATATATATATATATATATATATATATATATATATATATATATATATATATATATATATATATATATATATACAAGAATGCATGCATGGACGTCTTTTTATGTGGTTGTAGGAATATTTGTGCATATGCATGTGTATATGTGTGTATGTATAAGTGTATGTGCACATGTATCTATGTGTATATATGTGTTTGTATGTGCATGTGTATATATGTATATGTGTGAAAGTGCATCTTCATCATGTATAAGTGTATGAGTGCATATCAATAAGTATGAGTATGCTATGTAATGAAAATAACACAATTCAAATGATCTACAAAGAATAGAAATTGTACTTACAATTGTTAGTCATACTTTTTGCTTGGTTAGATTCTTGAATAACTTGCAATAAAGAGAGAAAGAAGAGAGAGAGAGAGAGAGAGAGAGAGAGAGAGAGAGAGAGAGAGACAAAGAGAGAGAGAGAGAGAGAGAGAGAGAGAGAGAGAGAGAGAGAGAGAGAGAGAGAGAGAGAGAGAGAGAGAGAGAGAGAGAGAGAGAGAGAGGTCTAGAGAGAGAGAGAGATCTAGAGAGAGAGAGAGAATTCAAAGAGAGAAATATGTAGAAAGAGAGAAACAAAGACAGAGGGAGACAATAAGAGAAGCTTAGGCAAAACAACAATTCTGCATATACTTGCTTCAGCTCATAAGTGCAGCACAATTGCGAATGTTGGAGAGCTCTTCGATCAGATGCGTGAAAATGCCGATCGCAGAGCCTCCAACGTTTTAATTTTTGTCCGTCAACAGATCGTCGTGTAAGGGATGCTATTCGTCGTTGTATAAGCGATAATTTTTAGCGTCGCTTATGCGACGACATGTAACGTTGTCTATGCGACGCTTTTAAATTGCATCGTTTTAGCGATGTTCTATGGGAACGTCGCAATCCCGTCGAGTCACAAGTCACAAATACCGTCGTTTAATCGACGGTCGGCGCACGACGCTAATTACGATGCAAGTTGCAATTTTATAGCGACGAAATTTTGTCGCCTTAACCGTCGCTATACGCCCATATTCCTTGTAGTGCAAGGAAGTGTATAGCTTCCTTGATGGATTTTCAGGCTACAACCAAGTAGCCATTGCCCTAGAAGATCAACACAAAACAACTTTTGCCACAGAGTGTGGAATCTTTGCATTTCGTGTGATGCCATTTGGACTCACCAATGCAGCTGCAACATTCCAAAGGCTCATGTGTCATGTCTTCGAGGAGTTCTTGCGAAAGAGCTTAGAAGTATATGTGGACGATTTATGTGCTCATTCCCAACAAAGAAGATACCACATTCCTGAGCTCAGATAGATTTTCAACAAGTGTAGAGAATATCGAGTGTGTTTGAACCTAGAGAAGTGTGTGTTCATGGTACGACAAGGTAAAATCTTAGGTCACATTGTTTCTAAGAATGGAATATCTGCAGATGAGGATAAAGTAAGAGCCATAGCAGAGTTGCCAAGACCAAGGAATGTTAAAGAGGTACAAGCCTTTATGGGCCATTGTAGATATTATCGCAGGTTCATCCACATGTATGCAATCATAGCTAAACCTCTTTATGGATTATTGAAAAATTTTGAGTGGAATGAGGAATGCAAAAATTCCTTCAATGAGCTGAAGAAACGTTTGTGCACAACACCAATACTGACCACTCCTGATTGGAATAAACCACTCCATGTCCATGTGGATGCATCCAATCATGCAATAGGATGTGTGCTAGCACAACCAAAAGGTGAAGGAAACCTAGATTTGCCGATAGCATATGCTAGTAGGAAATTAAATGCGGCTGAATGAAACTATACGACAACTGAGAGAGAAGGCTCAGGCATGGTGTATGCTGTGAAAAAGTTTAGACATTACTTATTGGCCAACAAGTTCAAGTTTTTCACTGATCATCAAGCTTTATTATATTTGGTCAATAAACCTTGCAATACGGGACACTTAGTAAGATGGTTCCTCTTACTAATGGAATGCAACTTTGAAGTGGTTGTTAGGAAAGGTAGGACCCATCTTAGGGCAGATCACCTTTCTCGCATCACTTCAGGAGAGTCACCCCAAGGAGTGTCGGATGAACTGCCTGACTCTTATTTGTTCAATTCAGAAGTTGTTCCTAAATGGCCAAATAAGTTGGTACCAGTCCTAACCTTCGGCCCTGCAAATAAAAATGTGAAAACGAGCAAAGAAGAAGTAGTGAGATCACAAAAATATCAAATACTGGCAGAGAGCATGTACAAACAAGATACAGAGGGAGTATTAGCTTGTTGTGTCGAGGATGATGAACATAGTAGTTGGTTGCAACAAGCCCATGAAGGAATGCTAGGAAATCACTATTCTAAACAACGAACATTGCATAATCTAAAACGTTTAGGAGTGTATTGGCCTAGCATGGACAGAGAAATACAGGAATGGATCAAGAATTGTCTAGTGTGTCAAGAGAGACCCCCAGTGGAGCATGCCACCCTTTATCACGTGTCATTAATTCCAGACTGGAGTGCTCCATTGGTGGACTTTATGAGATTGGGGACACTACCTAGTGAGGCTAGTTTAGCAAGCAGACAAAGCATGGAGCAAGAGGCTAAAGACTATGCCTTAGTAGGTGATAACCTATATCGGAGAGGCAAAGATGGATACTTAAGACCGTGCGTACATGAATCTGTCTACTTGAAAGTCTTAGAAACTGCACATAGTGGTGTTGCAGGTGGACACTTTGGGCCTGACCGAGTAATTAAGACCATTTTATTCTCAGGACTTTGGTGGCCCACTCTTCATATGGATGCACATACTTATGTGAAGAAATGTGACACATGCCAATGAGCACAATATATGATAAGAAAAGATGAGATGCCTTTGAGGCCAATGATGGGAGGACGTGCATTCTCGAAGTGGGGTATAGACTTTGTAGGTCCTATTAACCCTCCAGCTAGAAAGTCCCATGCAGAATACATTATTGTAGCCACAGATTACCTTACAAAGTGGGTAGAAGTAAAAGCCACGGCAAAGAATGATGCTCAAATGACGGCTAAGTTCTTATTCGAGAACGTGTTCACCAGATATGGGTTACCAATAGAGTTAGTAAGTGATAGAGGCACGCACTTCTTGAACGAAGTTATTGAAAACCTTCTCCAAGAATTCTTGGTAATACATAAGAAGTCTGCTCCCTATCATCCACAAGGTAACGGACAAGCCGAGAGCACAAATAAGATCCTATGTAACATATTGAAAAAACTCGTACATAATAAACGCTTTGATTGGGACAAACAACTTCATCATGCTGTTTGGGCTTACTGAATAGTTTACAAAACAATGCTCAATGCTACCCCATTTCAGATGGTCTTCGGACAGAATGCTGTGCTACCATTGGACTTCCTAATCCCAGCCTTGAGAGTAGCACAAGAGCATGAATGGAATGGACATGAATTGCCCTCTAGGATCTTTGATCTAGAACGCAGGTGAGACGAGGCTACGAGCGACACCAGGCATCTATGCTGCAAAGAAAAGACAAAAGGCATACTTTGATGCACACATCAAAGACAAAGGATTGAAAGAGGGAAACCTAGTGTTGGTTTACACGCTAAAGCAACATGCCTGTAAGTTGGAAAAACGAGGATATGGACCCATGATCATTAATAGAATTTCCACTAGCGGTGCGATTCAATTGGCTACTTTAGAAGGTGATATCTTGCCAAACTATGTCAGTGGTTGTCGAGTCAAGTTATATCAAGAACCTCTTACAGAGGATATGCTCATGAGACTCAACATTGCTAAGAAGCAAAAAGAAGAGGAGTTAAGGGTTGGAGAAGAAGCACAAGCAGAGGCTAGAGAGTGCATCTGAAGAAATAAGTTGAGGCGACTAGGCCTAGATGTCAACCCGAAAACCCCAAAATATCACATGGACATGTGCCAAAAATCGGGCACAATTACTTCTTGAATCATCGATCGACGTCCCTTTGTGACCGTAGAGGTAGGAAGAGGAAAGAGTGTAAGGACTATGGGAGCCTTGGTTGACTCAGGTGCTGCAACTAGTGCAGTTTGGCTTTCATACTGCCAAGACCTACAATTGAACATCAAGCCCATAGAAGCCTATCTCATAGGTCTGGGAGGTGTGGAAACCCCTTCTTTGGGCGAGGTGGAACTTCCCATCTACCTTCACAATGTTCCAATAAAAGTCAAAATGCTAGTATGTCATGATGAGGACCTTATAGAGCCACTTGTCTTGGGTCAAGATTGGATTTATGACCATGCCGTCAACTTGAACCTAAGAAGTCAACTTCTTCAAGTTTGGATATAGGAACAATGCATTACATTAGAATTAGAGAATGGCATGCTCACAAATCTAGATGTCACACATTCTCTTAGTTCTTCTAAGACTCATCTTAGCAAAATAGATGTTGTATGTGTCAAAAGCTCTATGTTCCAAAAGAACTCAATCATGGAAGAACATGCTCAAAGACAAGCAGACTCCTCCTCTTTCTCAAAGACTAAAGCAGTCACAACAACTCAACCAAAGAAGCAAGTAAAACAGCCCAAGAGAACCGCTATATCAAATAGAAAGAAAAAATTCCAGAAGAAAGAAACTCCATGCACAAAGCAGATCTGGGCTAGAAAAGGAGAGCAACCACCAAATTTGCGAAAACAATTTCCATCCAAGGGGGCTAATCATGCCAAAAGAAGCACCAAGAAACAAGGACAAGCTCAACCACAAGGTCTCCAACAAATGTGGGTACCGAAGCAATCGATGAAGGCCAACCACAATGATGTACAAATTTGGGTACCTAAGAAATTAGTGGCAGCTCAACAAGGGCGATTACACATATGGGTTCCCAAAGAACTCTTACATGCACAAAGGTCTATGCCCTCCACCATGCAAAAGGTCTCAACAAAGAAGCCAAGGAGAGAAAAGGTTAAGAACCAAGCATAGAGACCAAAAGAAGATAAACTCAAACCTTTGACAAAAGTAAGAAGACAATCATCAAGGATATGGGTTTGGAAGCCAAAAGCATCAGTCACACCCACAAAACCAAAGAGGCAACCACGAGGGAAAAAAATTCAAGCAACCATCCATAGATGAAGAAGCCAAAGTTGATGTCTATGCAGTCAAACACTGTTCTCAAATGGATCCCTAAAAGGAGGAATGGTTAATTGTCATTTAACCATCGACCTATCACAACATTTCAAGATCGAGTGGCTACCTCCAACAATGACCGCATCAATGCCCACCAGCAACATTGAGAGCCTCAACATGCAACAACCATGTGCCTTTGTCATAACCTTGTCTTTTGCACCATTCAGGTCATGCATTTCCAAAGTATGCATTAATATAGGGCCTCCTTACACGATCGTGCATAGACACAATTGAGAATCCCAGGCACATGATACACATATGACATATGTAAAATGTTTTAGTGATGCTAACACCTTTCTTCTTGTTTTATCCCATTGTGGATCATCCAAAAAAAAGGAGAGAAGAAAAAAAGACGAGAAGAAGAAACATGACCAGGCGATCCAAGAATCTCATCAATGGATCATCAACAAGGACATCCATCTACAACGAAGGACAAATGCATGGTCAATCACCATGATGGGAGTACAACACAAAGAGATTGTTACCGTTAGTGTCCATGTGAAAGGCCAAATGGCCACCGGACACTTCTTTGTATATGTTCTTTAATAAAACATATAGTGGCCTGGTCAGTCACAGACTGTAAGTTCGACCGCATTTGTAAGACCTAAGAAGTCTGTCTTCGTGCTCCCTGTGTACTGTGTTTTCTGCGTATTCTACAACCTCTGTGCGGAGTACTGTGTGCGGCGTCAAGAGCTCGGTTTTCTACTCCGAGCATATCGTCGTGGAGCTCTTGAGAAGGAGAGTGCAGTGCGGTGCATTGCCATCAAAATACTTCACTGGTATCAGAGCAGTTCGAGGGAAAAAGCTTTGTTCCTTTTGTGCGAGCGAAGTGAGAACCCCCCCCAGGCTTTCTCCAAGGCTTACGACCAAGGCGGCAACCAAGGCATAGACCAAGGCATAGACCTTGGCATACCTTGTCATCCGAGTCACCGAAGTCACCGTTGGCGCCGTTGGCTGCGCGCGAGGGAGGACCTCAACGATCAAGGAATATAGAGGTTCTCGGTACTTCGAGAGAGCTCACCCATCCCAGTACTGTTCCCCCTAGAGCTCGCTTAACCGTGGAAATCTCTTGCCACTAAGCTACACTCTTGTGGTGTTTGAAGAAGGGGAAAGACTAAGGTTGACATTACCTTGAACAAGTTTTGGTCCCTCAAAGCTTCATTTTTTGCTTTTAAAGCCTATTTCTGAAGCAATTTTGGGGTGTTTTTGGAGCCATTTCGGAGTACTTTCACATGTAGTTCTCTTCACATAGGTCCAAGAACATCAAGAAGAGTGTTTCTTGTACTTCTCAGACAATAAATATCAACCTTTGGGGCTGTATTTTTAGCCATAGTCGTAAAACTACAGGTTTCTCGAGGGGTTTTCAGTTTTGGTGGGAGCAATCGCTGCAAATTTATGCAGGTTTTTAAAGCCTAAAACATCAGAGTTGACAGACACTTGTAGGTGTTATTGGCTAGTTTTTGGGCTATGCATTCAACCTTTTGGTGTTATTTTACTGCATATATTGAGCACATACACACCATGTACGCTTCTGTGGATACCGCTTATGTACGTCCATGTGGGCATTGATATAGCGGTTACGTTCTTTGCATAAAGCCTTTTACGTTTGATAAAGAGGGTCGTGGTGAGGTTTTCTTAATTGGGAGACACCCAGATGTCGAGATCTCTTCGGTGATGCAGGTGAAAGACTTACCCAGCCTCGCCATAGGAGATGTATGATAGTTGTTCATAGGTGCTCGATAAGCCTAGTTGGCTTCTATTGGGTAACTGATTATATGCAGTGGAGTCACTGATTCACTATGCAGGTAGACATGTCAGTACTTGCAGTTTTATGATACTTTGACACTGGTCATATGCTAATTTTGCAGAGGATACTCTGGCAAAATTTTTCCAGATTTCTGGTTTAGTCAACTATATAGTGGTCGATTTACTCCTTGATACACTTATTTGTTGGTGTTTGGACTCTTCTAGCTCCATTATCATTCTATTCAGTTCTCTACGATCATGGCATCAGAGGTCTGAGGCACATCCAGTGGATCAGGGTCTAGTGCTAGCGTTCCGAGGAGGAGCTATAACTTGCAGGGCAAAGACCATTTTGAGATCCGTTGGATGGCACAAACTTTGCTCTATGGAAGAATCAGATTAAAGATGTGCTGATTCAAAGAAGGCAATGGAAGCCAGTAAATGGGATTTCAAAGAAGCCTGCTGACATGGATGAAGATGATTGGGATGAGTTAGATGAAATGGCCAGGTCTACCGTTCGCTTGCACCTGGCAGATAATGTTTACTTTATAGTATTAGATTGTGAAAGTGCAGAGGAGCTTTGGAAGAAGTTATGCAATACATATGAAAAAGAGACGGCATCAAATAAAGTATATCTGATGAGAAAATTATACGACCTTCGTATGAAGGACACAGATAGTGTTGCTGCTCATCTAAATGAGTTTGATGCCATATTCTCCCAGTTACAGGCTCAAAAAATGGATATGGACAATGAAATGAAAGCAGTATTGCTATTATGCACTCTGCCATCATCATGGGATACATTTTGCACAGCTATTAGCAATAGTGCACCAGGTGGTAAACTCGTCTATGATGACATCTGTGGAGCACTCTTGAGTGAGGAGATTCGTAGAAAATCTATGGTTGGCACTCAGAGTGGAGATGCATATAATGTTCGTGATTCTTACCAAGGAAAGAATCAAGAACGTGGCAGGAGCAAGAACAAGGAAAAGAATGGTCAACGGAATAAGAGCAGAAGTAAATCAAGGAAGAGGGATATTGAATGCCATTATTGTCATAAGAAAGGACACATGAAGAAAGACTGTTATGCATTAAAGAACGCTAAAGGTAAAGGACAAAATGTTGATGGGCATGTTAAACAGTTACCTGCACCATCTACTTCGAGTGTGAAGATTTAAGAAATTAATGCTATTTCTAATGATGCTGATGTGTTGACACTTGATAGTACTGTGCCATCTGAGGCACTTATGGCTGATTCTCTTTCCCACACCTGGCTACTAGATTCTGGTGCTTCTTTCCATGTGACACCACATAGAGAATGGTTCTCTAATTATGTAGCAAAGTCTCTTGGTACCGTGAGACTTGGTGACTCTTACCAGTGTGATGTTGTGGGGATTGGAGATGTGGTTGTGCAGTTCATTGACGGTTCAAAATTTACTATGCATAATGTACGCCATGTACCTCAGTTATCATGTAGTTTGATGTCAGTTGGTCAACTTGATGACCTTGTTACAAGGTGGTCTTCTATGCTCAGTCCTTTCGTATATCAAAGGGCAATATGGTTATTGCAAAAGGAAGGAAAGTTGGCTCACTTTACCCTTTATTTGTATCACAGAAAGAACACTTGTTAGTTGTTACTGAACAACCTATGGCTTGTATTTGGCATGGTCGTTTGGGCCATATATCTCGTAGTGGAATGGAAAATCTTTCTCGTTCTGGCTACTTACCTGTGTTATCTTTCTCTGATTTTTCATTTTGTGAGCATTGTCAATATGGAAAGCAAACCAAAAATGTGCATAAAACGCACATTGACTCTTCAATTCAGCCTTTAGATCTTGTTCATACAGATGTGTGTGGTCCTATGCCCACTAGGTCCTTAGGTGGTTCTCTTTACTTTGTCACCTTCATAGATGATGCTACTAGAAAAGTCTGGGTATATCCTATCAAATCGAAGGATGATGTATTCCCTACTTTCAGAAAATGGCTTGCTTCAGTTGAGACTGAAAAAGGAACTAAGCTTAAGGCTTTACGTTTAGATAATGGGGGTGAGTATACCTCACATGAATTCAGCCTTTTCTGTCAATGTAGAGGGATTCGTAGAGAGTTTACAACTCCTTATACCCTAGTACAGAATGGTGTAGCTGAGAGGATGAATAGAACTATTCAAGATAGAGTAGTCTCTATGTTGCATCATGCAAACCTCTCACAAGGTTTTTGGGCAGAAGCAGTATTGACTGCAGTTCATGTGATTAACCTTTCATCTAGTACTGCCAAAGGTCTGAAAGTGGCACAAGAGTTATGGACAGGGAAACCACCATATTATGATCATCTTCGAGTTTTTGGGTGTGAAGCATATGTTCATATACCCAAGAATCTTAGACAGAAGTTGGACCATAAGTCAAAGAAATGCATTTTTCTTGGATATGGTCGAGAAGGACAATTTGGATATCGCTTATGGGATCTTGAAACACGGTCAGTGATCAGAAGTAGTGATGTCATTTTTAATGAGTCTAAGATGCATAAACAACCAATTAAGGAGGTTGAAGTGAGAAGAGTGGTGTTTGAGGATACTAGTCCTCCGGTTAGCATGCATAAAAATGCTGCACATAGGGATGTTCAAGAGAATGTCCATTCAGATCAATCTGCACATGTTCTTGTTCAGCAACCATTGAGACGTTCTACACGTGTCTCATATCCACCTGATAGATATGTTCCAGGTTTAGATTTAGTTATGCTAACAGATGCCGGTGAGCCCTCTTGCTACAAAGAGGCTATGCAGACAGAGGATCATGTCAAGTGGGAGCATGCCATGAAGAGTGAGTTGGATTCTATTCACAAGAATGGTACTTGGGACTTAGTACCTTTGCCAAAGGGCAGGAAAGCTTTACCATGTAAATGGGTATATAAGCTGAAATTCACATCAGATAGTGCTTCTCCAAAATATAAAGCACGACTTGTTGCAAAGGGTTTTAAGCAACAACATGGTGTTGATTTTGAGGAAATCTTCTCTCCAGTGGTCAAGATGACTACTTTGCGCATGTTGCTTGGATTCGTTGCAATGGAGGACTTAGAGCTAATCCAAATGGATGTGAAAACAACTTTCTTGCATGGAGATCTTACAGATGAGATATATATGCAACAACCAGAGGGTTATGTAGTTCCTGGCAAGGAAAGTCTAGTTTGTAAGCTCAAGAAGAGCTTGTATGGACTTAAACAGTCTCCTAGACAATGGTACCAAAAGTTTGATGCTTTTATGAAGTCCCAAGGCTATTCTCGGAGCAATGAGGATCATTGTCTCTACACAAAGAGATGTTCTGATGGCAGCTTGATATGCTTGATACTTTACATCGATGATATGTTGATTGCTGGGAAGTCCTCTTATGATTTGTCAATTCTCAAAAAGAAGTTGAGTCAGACATCTGATATGAAGGATTTGGGGGATGCCAAACATATTCTTGGCATGCGCATTACTCGTGATAGGAGTAAAAGATGCATATACTTGTCTCAAAGTGAGTACATATCCAAAGTACTTCATCGATTCAATATGCAGGGTGGAAAGGCATTGAGTACACCTTTACCCACATATGTGAAATTGAGCAAGGATGACTACCCCAAATCAGATGAGGAAAAGGAATTCATGACCAAAATTCCCTATCAGTCTGCTGTTGGTAGTCTCATGTATGCTATGGTAGCTACGAGACCAGACATTGCATTTGTAGTGGGAGTTGTGAGCAGATATATGTCTAATCCTGGCAAGAAACATTGGGAAGCGGTCAAAATGATTTTGAGATATCTGAGTGGCACTAAGGACAAGTGTCTATGCTTAGGTAGAGGGACAGCATCCATTATTGTTTACACAGATTCTGACTATGCTGGTTGTGTAGACAATCGTAAGTCTACATCAGGGTACATTTTTCATTTTGCTGGAGGTGCTATCTCTTGGAGATCTCGTCTTCAAGAATGTACAACTGTTTCCACCACAGAAGTAGAGTATGTTGCAGCAAGTGAGGCATGTAAGGAAGCATTGTGGCTTTCTCGTCTTGCTTGTGATATGGGTTTGCCTCAGCATGTACCTCACTTGCTCAGTGATAGTCAGAGTGCCATTACTTTGGCTAAGAATCCGGTCTATCATGCAAAGACCAAGCACATTGAGGTGAGGTATCACTTCATTAGAGATTGCTTAGCCACTGAGAGCATTATTCTTGAGAAGGTTCACACTCGAGATAATGCTGCAGATGCTTTGACTAAAGCTCTACCACAGGATAGCTTTCGACACTGTTGTCACTTGATGGGGGTTACTTGATTCTTGATCTTATGCAGTCACTTGTATACTATGTAACATGCCCATCACGTGGGAGGTATAGTTTGTATATACTTACACTCAGGTATTCTTTATCATTCTATACTTACACTCAGGTATTCTTTATCATTCTTTCTTTTTTCTCCCATAGTTACTCTGGCCATATTGGCCTTTAGTGGGAGATTGTTACCGTTAGTGTCCATGTGAAAGGCCAAATGGCCACCGGACACTTCTTTGTATGTGTTCTTTAATAAAACATATAGTGGCCTGGTCAGTCACAGATTGTAAGTTCGACCGCATTTGTAAGACCTAAGAAGTCTGTCTTCGTGCTCCCTGTGTACTGTGTTTTCTGCGTATTCTACAACCTCTGTGCGGAGTACTGTGTGCGGCGTCAGGAGCTTGGTTTTCTACTCCGAGCATATCATCGTGGAGCTCTTGAGAAGGAGAGTGCAGTGCAGTGCATTGCCATCAAAATACTTCAGAGATGACTATTGACAGACGTTTCACCATGGTAAGAATTGTATGCTCAAATAATATAACCATGATAGATTAGGAAACCTCTTTGTCAGCATACCCTTGAGCACTTTGTTCAAGACCCCATTTGTTGCACCATACTTCTTTTAATGCATTTCCCAAGTACGCATACATAGGGCCACATTACAAGGCCATGCACAAGGCACATCTTTTGTTCAACCCGTGCACTAATGCACTTACCCATCATGCATTATGGGTTACAAGTACTTGGCATAAAAATTATGAAAGCCATGTTTGGAAGATCCAGAGGACATCCAGGCTACAACATCAAAACCTATGTAATAATTCACAGTTGACAACTGCTAAAAATCAACCTTGATAACTTCTTTTGAGCAACCAACAATTTTTGGGGATGCTTCTAAATACACCATCATGCGATAATCCAAGGCAGAAGTGCATATACAGGAAATAAAGCTTGCAAAGCATCGCAAAGGACATGAAGAACTTTGACCATGTTACATTTGGAAGATGGACACATCTTGTTGATAAATAAGGGACACTGCCTCTCAAAGGACTACATGAAGCAACCACAACAACAAGGGTCTGTCAGGGATGACAGACTCAAGAGGGGGGGGAGTGTTGAAGCTCAAGGTCAAGGACAAAGCATGGAAGCACATCAAGGGAGTGGACACACAAGAAGAAGGAGCAAATAGGGAGCTCCAACAAGCGCTTATCAAATTTTCAGAAGAACTCCCTATAAAAATAGTGATTTTTATCACTAAAAAACCATTGTAAATACCATTTTCCATTTTTGTAACTCCACTTTGTTCAAGCCGAGGAGTCCTTGAGCTTGAGGAGTATTAGAAGTATCACCATGCCAATTTTCATAATTTTTAGACTCCGTTTGAGCCCCCAAATAAGCCCTGGAAGCTAATTTTTAACTAGGCCAGACACTAGGTCTGGACAGGGCCAAAACCACTCAAAAAACTATAAAAGGTCTGGAGAGCTCATTTTTGAGGTTGGCTTGTTGTAGATTTCAGCTTTGTAAGAGAGTTCTTTTGTAATTGAAGCTTTCCATTGTTCCACTCTTTGCTCGTACCTTGTGCACATGTGTGTGTATGTGTGTGCATGCTTGTGTGCTTTCACTCACACACTTGTGCCATCACTTGCTCATAGTCTTCATACTAATCCTCACGTCTCCACGGATTGAAATTTATGAGGTGAAGCTCCTCACGTTGGTACTAGCCATTGTGCTAGAGTGACAATGTTAATCTTTGACTAGCATAATAAACTGGTTTGAACCAGTTGTGGTCCTCCTTCTGCATAAGCACAATACCAATGGCATTATCTAAAGCATCCACAAACACATGGAAAGGCTCTTTCCAATCAAGAGCTTTCAAAAATAATGTAGTAGCTAGCATTTTCCATAGTCGTTCGAAAGAAAGTTGTGCTTCCTTCATCCACTCAAACTCTGCCGGTCGGACATGCGCTAACTTGTTCAACAGTATGGTAATATGTGCCAATCCTTGCAAATACTGGCCATGCCAACATACTTACCCAAGGAACTGTAAAACATCTTTTGGGTTTCATGGCACTGGAGTTTCCAATATGACCTTATCCTTATCTAAGTCCACCGCAATGCCATTTTCCAAAATGATGTGGCCCAATAACTTTTTGCATTTGACTACAAATGTCGATTTGTTAGGGTTAAGGTAGAGATGTACCTTCTTGCATGAATCAAAGCATGCACGTAAGTGTTCTAGATGCAAAGCCATCTTGCCAAAAATCAAGAAGTCATCTAGGAAAATCTGCATGAAGGATGTAAGGTATGGAGCAAAAATTTGTTGCATGCGGCACTGAAAAGTGCTTGACACATTTTGTAATCCAAACCACATGATGGTCCATGTGAATACTCCCCAATTCATAATGAATGATGTTTTAGGTATGTCATCCTCGACCATTCTTACTTGGTTGTAGCCACTAAAACCATCTGGGAAGGAATACATTTTGCGGCTTGCTACCTCATCTAACATACTATCCAAAAATGGAAATGGAAAAGGATCTAGGATTGTCACCGCTTTTTCTTCTTAGGTACAATGATGATTGGGGAGACCCACTCCATATTTTCTATTGGGAACAATATATCTGACTTTGATTAATCTATCTAAATCATACTTAACCTACTCCGCAAAGTTCGAATTCATTCTGTATCATTGCTACATTACTAGAGTAGCGTTTGGTTGAAGTAAAATTCGGTGATGATACAATTTCAGATCGAGGACCTTCATATTGGCATATGTCCATGCAAACATTTCTTTGTACTACTGTAGGAGAGCAATCAACACCATCAAGAATTTTGGAGTAAGCTTCACACGAATTTGGATGGGTTTATGTTCTATAGTAGTTCCGAGATTCACCACTTCTAATGCATCCTCTTCAACACCAATTTTCCTCAGCTCGATTGAGTCTTTCATTACTGGATCTACAAGATCCCCTTCTTTGGGTTCCAAAATTTTTGTACAGACAATAGAAGTCAGGTCATCACAGAATGAACTAACAATTGAGTTTACATCAACAACTCCAAAGGATAAGAGGTCTCTATTGGCTTCAAGAAATTGTCGTTCTTGATCTTCCTCCAACCCATCTAGCATGTGTGGGGGTTTTGCCAATATTGGTTTATGTTCTGGAAGACAATGTTGTTCATCTTCTAATTGGACTTAAAATTTAGCATGCCCTTTTCGAAAGGTAATGGTCTTCACATCCCAGTTCTATCATACCTTGGCGTTCCTTAACTAGGGTCGCCCAAGTAGTAAATTATAATCCAGATTCTTTCCTTTGAGTTCCGGTACTACGAGTGTAATAGGAAACACCACCTAGGAAATTCTGATAGGGATATCTTTGATCAGCCCCACTGGCTACACTCACAACTGGTCCGACATTCAGACAGAAAAATGGGGCTGGTTTAATACTACTCCAACCCATCTGTTTGCATGTAGTTGTTGAAGTGATGTTTATGCTCAATTGGCCATCAATCAAGACCTTGGGGATACCTTCGTCTTTATACCATATCATGATGGTGGGAACTACATAATCCACTATTCGATCCGGAACATCTTTTACCATACTAACCATCAGTTCCACAGTTTGGGTCGGTGAATATTTCTTCTGTAATTGCTTTAAACATTTCTCCCTAAAAGCCAAAATGAGTTCCAGTAGAACTCCTTATGATAATTTCATGTGTGAATCTGTAATAGCTAACCATAGATACCTTCCTTTGGTACTACCAAAGTCATATCATTTTGATTCCATTTTTCCATGGACCTCTAATTCCAAAATCCAGTACAACTGGTACAAGGTTCTTGATCCCTAGTAGCTGATTTTTGTCTGCTAATTCTTCCGCATTCTTCTTCCGAATTCTTCTTTTCTTGTCTAGCTCCACAAGTCTCTTGGGCTAGTATGTTATGTAAATGTTTATTACTTAGTTTACTCTAATAATTATTATTGTGATTTACCTCTAAAACAGGATTAGGATCCACATAATAGGGTGGCCTATTTAAATGCTTTCTTCAATCTTTGCTTCTCCTCTGTTGGTGCATGATGATCTATTTGCTGTAAGTTTTGGTACTCTTGCTGCGACCTTGTAATGATAGCTACTGATGGATCCAAATATTTTAGAGTTACAACATTAGCCATAGGTTCTTTGAGTTTAGCTTTGTTTTTTCTCCGATCATATTCCTTGGCTTCTTCACACTCAAGCCTCTTGTGTTCATACTGCAAACAAAATTGACACTACACAGATTTTACCCAATCCAGGTGGCCTGAACCATTGACATCGTTCATATTCTTGAAAGTTTGGGTAAGAGAATTTTTGCTAGTTCGAAAAGTATTGTGCATTTGTATACTACATCTGTCTGGACATCCTTACATCCTGGATCTCCATCCATTGTCTTGGTTTACTTGGAGGTTTATAGCCTACCAAGTTACCTTTCCACAAAGGAGGTTTTACTTGTGTTGAGGCTACTAGTGTATTCTTTGCATTAAATTTGCATTCTTCTATACTGTGATTGTTCTTATTACAGATAGCACAATATACCTGATTGAAGGTGCAATCATCAATGATGTGGCTCGCATTTCTACACCATAGGCAATACAAGTGTTGAGCCGAATTTATACTTTTCTTCGTAATTGGGCTGGTCTTTTCAGAGCCTAGATTGGCCAACTGTATTTTGCCATCGACTCTTGTCACTAGACCAATTATTTGATCTAGTGTCTGTGTTTGCTCCAAGGTATACATGTAGAGTTTCCCCTTGATAGCCAGTTGTAGTCCATCCATGATAGATTCTTGTAACATCTCTTCAAAGGGACATTTATCTGTAGGGAATTATCACATTGTGGATCTAAAGTCTAATGCATATTGCTCTATCATCCCTTATTGTAGCATGTATTGTAGAGTAGCATACAATTTCAAAATGCTTTTGGTTGTCCATAATCGTTTTAGGAAAGCTTCTTTCAACTCGTCATAAGATGACATGGTCTAGGGATACTCGATGAGCCATTTAATTGCATCTCCCGCCAGAGTCGCTTGGAATACCTGAGATTTATGATCATCATATTGTAGGCCTTGATGATTGTAGACATATTGGTTTTTGAATGTGCACACATGCACATCCGGATCTTCATTTGTTTTGCCGTAAAAGTGAGTGTAATTTAGCCCTAGAAGTGGACTTTGGTGTGCCATCATATCATCAAATTCTTCCACGACACTAAGCCGAGTGAAAGGGACCTAATTCTGTAGGGTATTCTTCTTCTTGCTATTGGCACTATTGGTTGGCTCCATTGGATTCCCCTCATCACGAAGCCTTCGCTAACTTTCCACTCTTCCACTTGAAAATCCAATCTTGCAAGAGTTTCAGAGAAAGAATTCCATTCTCGACCCATTACAACAACTTTTCCAGAATACTGAATGCTTCAACAATTGAAATATCTTCAAGGTTTATTGTTTCTAATGCCTGCTTAATAAATTCATCCAAATAGTCAAAATGGTGATTTTGTTTAAGGTATTCCTTCCCACTATATAACGGCAAAATCTATCCGGTGATGTGTTTCATCATCGACCCCATCCCATCATGGCGGCCAATATGTTTACATGGTAGTATACTTCAGGAAAAACACAAGACCAAATATCCAAAGGAAAGGGTACGGGAATGGGGGATTATGATTGTGACACTACAATCATAACATGCATTTACATTCCTTATTGCAAACTGCACCACATAGGCTTCTAGAACATTAACACTGCATATTACTCAAAGACTTCAAATACATAGACCATCTTCAGAGATCAAAGAATTTAGTAAGGCAAAATACTCATTTGATTAATAGGGTTTGCTTGGCTTACACTTCCATTGGTACATCATATTGAATGATCAGTGTGATTACACATCAATATTACAGAGCATCATTTGGCAGTCTTTCCAGAATACACCACTCCGTATCAACCTCTTCCAAACTCCACACCTCACCGTAGTATAGCGTTGTGGGAGCGAATTGTGACGACTGGTGGATCAATTCAGTCGTCTCGCTAACGGCGCACACAGGGTGACTATGCAAAACAAGTATTTTTTTCCTAAGGTTTGTAAGGCAAAGCGTTCCTGTATCTTTCAACTGCGTCTAAATAGGATGGTAAGATTAATTCTTCACTACCTACTTTTTCTTTAATGATTTCTATTATGTTTAAATCTTCTTGAGAATTATCAACATTTCTAGCTATGAATGATGGGAAAAGATTTTCATTAATTTCAGTATTAGGTGGAACAAAGGTAATTCTTTAGACATAAAAGATGAAATGTAAATTGATTAATGATAGATTTCCTATACAAAGCTTAAAAAACTGTTTATAAAGGATAACCTATACAAGCTAATCAATAGATTTTAGCTAAGTAAATTCTTCACACTTCAAATCTTCAGTTTGTCTTCAACAGGTTTGCAGATCATCTGAAAAAATCACATGAGAAATATTATAATACTTTTATAAAAGATTAACACTCATTTAAAACTTAACATTTTAAAAAACTTAGTGTAATATAAGATAATTAACTTTTCTAAAACACATATATATATAAGTACATTCATTTATTTAAACATACACATTGCAATAAAATAATTCATTCATACATTACATCATATAATTCACATAGCTTAATACACTTATACATATTCATACATATTACATATGCTAACATGCATCACATGCATACTAACATACATGCATGACATAACATACTCTAACATAAATGAACATGCATACATGCACACTAACATACATGCATGACATAATATACACTAACATAAATGAACATGCATACATGCACACTAACATACATGCATGACATAAATGAAAATGCATTCATGCACATACATGCATAAATGAACATGCATACATACATGCATAAACATACATAACTCACATGCATACATGCACATGCATAAATGAACATGCATACATGACATACACACATGCATAAATAACTTACACTAATACACATATGCATAAACATACGCAACTCACATGCATACATGCACATGCATAAATAAACATGCATACATGCACATGCACTAGCACACATGCATGGCCATACATGCACAAACACACAACATGCAAGCACTAAAATCTAATATTCATGCATTAACTATGCATACATTTACTAACACCTAACATGCAATAACCTAACATCTAATATGCATACATTAATTGACATGCATTAACTAACATGCATACACTTCTAACATCTAATTTGCAATACCTAACTTCTAACATGCACTATCTAACATCTACTAACATGCATTAGCATAACTTCTAACATCTAACATGCATTACCTAACATCTAACATGCCTAACATTTACTAACATCTCTAACATTTGACAAGGGTACATGCACTAACACCTAACATAAATACAACCATGTACTAAATGTAATGCATTTCCAATAAGTTTCTATCAAGCTAAGGGTTGAAGAAGCTTGGCTAATGGGTAAGAACAGGAAAGGATAAGTGAATGGATAAGGAAAAGGTTAGATAAAATAATGGAATCTGTGAGAAAGATACGGGTTAAAGCTATATGGACCCTCCTTCTGGTAACCTGAAACTCATAAAAGAAGTTTGGGAAGTCAAATCATATACATGTTATCAATTTAAATAAATAAACACACACATACATCCTTCATACCCTTCATTTCATAAAATCATTAACCATTGCATATCATTCATTTGAACAAACATACTTAATACATATGCATGACATAATACCATTAAGATATAATGAACCTAAGCTAAACACTTTCACACACACATACACATACATAAATACATAAACATATACATAGAAAACATAAACATATATTAAGTCATCCATATATAATTATAAATACATAGACATATACCTTTATATATACACTCCATATTTTCATTTTTAGTATTTATTCAATAAATATACTTAAATATAAATCTAACATTAAACATCATAATATAATATTAAAATATATAAATATTAAATATTTAATATATCTAAACTATAAATAAAGTACATATATAAGCATAATAATTTAACAAAAGGAAAAAAACAGTAGCTAAATATCTAAT
This sequence comes from Ceratopteris richardii, assembly GCA_020310875.1. Classification (NCBI taxonomy): domain Eukaryota; kingdom Viridiplantae; phylum Streptophyta; class Polypodiopsida; order Polypodiales; family Pteridaceae; genus Ceratopteris; species Ceratopteris richardii. Next base: position 106,955,588 of record CM035415.1, read on the forward strand.
AAATATAAAATAAAGCAGAAAAGAAGCAAAAAAAAGAAAAAGGAAAAAAAATAAAAAAAATTTCACACTCTCTCTCTCTCTCTCTCCTGTTGTCAGCCGCTGCGCCGTCGGCTGCAGGGAGGGAGGAAGGGAAAGCATTAAATAAAAAAGAAAACTAACAAAAAAGAAGAAAAATAAAAAAAAATAAATATTCTCTCACTCTCTTCTCTCTCTCTCTCTCTCTTACTACTGTGCCGTCTGTGCCCGTCATTGGCCGCAAGTGAACGAGATGGAGGGAAAAAATCATTTAAAGACAGGATAAAAAATAAAAAAAACAAAAATAAAATAATAAAATATTCTTACTTCTCTCTCTCTTTCTCTCTCTGCTGTGTGTGTAGCTCTGCTGCACCGCCGACAGAGAAAGGGAGGGAGAGGGAGAAAGAGAAGGACAAAAAGGAATAAGAGGGATTAAAGAAGGGGAAAAATGAGTATTAAAGAAAGGAAGAAAAAGGAAACGAGGGAGAGAAGAAAATAAAAGAAGAGTGAAAAAACTTCGACCTCCTCAATTCTCTGTAACATCAGAAAATAAAAAGTAAAAAAAATTTGCTTTCCATTGAATGAATGACAAAAGTAAGAGAGATGGACTTCTCTCTCCTTCTCTCAGAGGACAGTCATGGAAATGTGTGCACAAATGACTATAGTCTAGAGCAAAGGAAAATAGAGTACCTGAAAAAATCACATGAGCTTGTGAGTACGTACTCCCTCTTTATATAGATGAGAGTAGCCTACCATAGCCCACATATTCCCTAAGATAACTGACCCTCTTCAACTCAACATATCTCAACAAGAATTTAGGCATGGATTTTTCTCCTTCTTCATTATTTCTCGATCTAGTATACGTGCTAAGATAATATCCTATATCATACCAAATTCCCTCATATTCATTTTCATTAAATTTTTCATATACAAAGACATCAAAAATATAATTAATCACATTTAATTCAGTTTCAGTCATGTCATCATCTTCAAACTTAGCCCTAGAAAGCATATCTGCAACAGAGTTAGTTTTTCCAAAAATATGATTTAAAATAGGATTAATAAACTTAATAAAGTTAGCAAAATGGTGCAAGAAAGATCAATGCATTTGGATGATACTTCATTTATATGCATGCTTTAGTGCACGCACATACTCATACTCAGCAAGCCAAGTTTATGCTTTTCATTCATGATTACATGTACTCTCTCATGGAAACCTGCACATTACTAAATTCATGCTCATATATATGCACATATATTCATTCAATCCTAATCATCATGCTTTGCACATGCATTTGCATAAATGCAATCATGCATTCATGCATTCAATCAAATTATCTCATAGTTAACTCAAAAATTCATCTCATACTTTCACATATATCTATAAAACTATTTCAAAAAAAAAAATCCAAAATCATAACATTTATCCTTGCTTCTTCATTTAATCAAAACACATTAGTAGGTATTTATAATTTTAATACAAGACATGAAAAATTTCTTGCATAGATAACTCACTTTTTCTTTTAAGGATTTTTGATGATTTCTTCTTATTTTGTGTAATTTGATTGATAATATTTTCAAAAACTTCTTGTTCTTTTTCATTAAGACTTTTCTCATGATTTGCATCCTCATTTATATTAGCTAATTGTTTACTTTGCTCAATTTCAGCTTGATTATTAGTTCGATTACTAGTATCAGAATTCATTTGTCCTTTCATCTTTTCAATTTTCTTATCTTCAAGTGATTGATCATTGGAATCAATTGAAATATTATGTAAATTTTTATATTTTCCTATTTTCTCATAAGTTGTTCTTTCATACTCTAATTGCTTATTATCTTGCTTATCATTTGGCTCATTATCTTGCACCATCTTTTCAACTTGTGGGTTATCCATTTTTTCCTCATTATTTATCATATCTTTAAATGATTGAATGCTAATGTCTTGAGCAATAGATTTTATATTTTTATTACGTTTTACTTTCCAATATTTTTTACCACATTTGTTTGATTTTGACCAAACTTGTTTTTGCTCAAAATATTTTACCATTCCACCTCTACCTAGGTTTAAGTGTAATGGGTCCTTAGTATGACAATCACATATTTTCTTTCCTATCTGACATATTGTTTGATGTTGGCATGCACATTCGAATGCAACACAAGCATCATAGGTATGGCCAATCTGGTCACACCAAAAACATCGAACAATGTACTTTTGATACCTAGGTTTTTTTAGTATTGGTCGGGAAGGGCTTTGCCTATGATCAATTAAAGGGGCTTCTAATGAATCTATAGACATGCAATGAACTTGGGTCTCATATTCATTTCTATGACTGCTTGACATCTTCTCGTTTATGCGATTCTCTAAAGTATCTAATCTTTCACGTACTCGTCCTAATTCAGATCGCATCAAATCCCCTAATGATGGTAACTCATTAACAACATGTGTATGCAAAGTTGTAATTGGATAAGTAAATTTCAATGCATGATTCAATGTCATACAGGACTTCTGCAGAAAAAGCCATCTTCTTATGTATGAAATCAAACTAGATATATGGTTGAGAAGAGATACTTCATAGTTGAAAAATATCTTTTTTAAATTTTGAATCTAACAATTCCTAATATTTTAATAAAAAATATATTCTAACTTTCAAATGAAAAATCTATTTTGAATGTTAAATCTAACAATTCCTAATATTTTAATGTCTCCTAAAGCCCTACTTATATAGTAACAAACAGATTCAAGTTTAGAAATATACCAGACAGTTGATGCAGAAGCTAGAGTGCATGTGAAATTTTCAAATATACATTTGTTGAGCAATAAATGCCTAATACAAAGAATCTGAGTGCTATGTGTGCAAACGTCGTATTTCTTCAAGTACTTGATGGTAAGGGTGAAGAGATGAGGTTCACGACTTGCCTATTCTCGTGGAGGCGCTCATAGCATAAGCTCAAACCTCAACAACTAGGGAATTACAAGGTTTGTAATTTCTGCCTCTACAAGATGACCTCAAGCTGCTGCAACCACGTAACCTAAACCAAGCTAATGCATATGCATGAAAAGGAAAAGTGTTTATACCTGTCATGCTGTGACGTTGTTTCACGTCGGGTTCAAATGTGGGAGTGAATTGTGACCACTGGTGGATCAATTCAGTCATCTTGCTAACGGCTCACACAGGGTGACTATGCAAAACAAGTATTTTTTTCCCTAAGGTTTGTAAGGCAAAGCGTTCCTATATCTTTCAACTGCGTCTAAATAGGATGGTAAGATTAATTCTTCAATACCTACTTTTTCTTTAATTATTTCTATTATGTTTAAATCTTCTTGAGAATTATAAATGTTTCTAGCTATGAATGATGGGAAAAGATTTTCACTAATTTCAGTATTAGGTGGAACAAAGGTAATTCTTTAGACATAAAAGATGAAATGTAAATAGATTAATGATAGATTTTGTATACAAAGCTATAAGATACTGTTTATAAAGGATAACCTATACAAGCTAATCAATAGATTTTAGCTAAGTAAATTCTTCACACTTCAAATCTTTAGTTTGTCTTCAACAGGTCTGCAGATCATCTGAAAAAATCACATGAGAAATATTAGTATAGTTTTATAAAAGATTAACACTCATTTAAAACTTAACATATTTAAAAAACTTAGTTTAATATAAGATAATTAACTTTTCTAAAACACACATATATATAAGTACATTCATTTATTTAAACATACACATTGCAATAAAATAAATCATTCATACATTACATCATATAATTCACATAGCTTAATACACTTATACATATTCATACATATTACATATGCTAACATGCATCACATGCATACTAACATACATGCATGACATAAGATACTCTAACATAAATGAACATGCATACATGCACACTAACATACATGCATGACATAACATACACTAACATAAATGAACATGCATACATGCACACTAACATACATGCATGACATAAATGAAAATGCATTCATGCACATACATGCATAAATGAACATGCATACATACATGCATAAACATACATAACTCACATGCATACATGCACATGCATACATGCACATGCATACATGCACATGCATACATGAAATACACACATGCATAAATAACTTACACTAACACACATATGCATAAACATACATAACTCACATGCATACATACACATGGATAAATGAACATGCATACATGAACATGCACTAGCACACATGCATGACCATACATGCGCAAACACACAACATGCAAGCACTAATATCTAATATTCATGCATTAACTATGCATACATTTATTAAAACCTAACATGCAATAACCTAACATCTAATATGCATACATTAATTGACATGCATTAACTAACATGCATACACTTCTAACATGCATTAACATAACTTCTAACATCTAATTTTCAATACCTAACTTCTAACATGCACTATCTAACATCTACTAACATGCATTAGCATAACTTCTAACATCTAACATGCATTACCTAACATGTAACATGCCTAACATTTACTAACATCTCTAACATTTGACAAGGGTACATGCACTAACACCGAACATAAATACAACCATGTACTAAATGTAATGCATTTCCAATAAGTTTCTATCAAGCTAAGGGTTGAAGAAGCTTGGCTAATGGGTAAGAACAGGAAAGGATAAGTGAATGGATAAGGAAAAGGTTAGATAAAATAATGGAATCTGTGAGAAAGATACGGGTTAAAGGTATATGGACACTCCTTCTGGTAACCTGAACCTCATAAAAGAAGTTTAGGAAGTCAAATCATATACATGTAATCAATTTAAATAAATAAACACACACATACATCCTTCATACCCTTCATTTCATAAAATCATTAACCATTGCATATCATTGATTTCAACAAACATACTTAATACATATGCATGACATAATATCATTAAGATATAATGAACCTAAGCCAAACACTTTCACACACACATACACATACATAAATACATAAACATATACATAGAAAACATAAACATATATTAAGTCATCTACATACAAGTATAAATACATAAACATATACCTTTATATATACACTCCATATTTTCATTTTTAGTATTTATTCAATAAATATACTTAAATATAAATATAACATTAAACATCATAATATAATATTAAAATATATAAAAATAAAATATTTAATATATCTAAACTATAAAGTAAATACATATATAAGCATAATAATTTAACAAAAGAAAAAAAATAGTAACTAAATATCTAATAAATATAAAATAAAAAAGAAAAGAAGTAAAAAAAGAAAAAGAAAAAAATAAATAAAATAAACTTTCACTCTCTCTCTCTTTCTCTCTCTCTCTCTCTCTCTCTCTCTCTCTCTCTCTCTCTCTCTCTCTCTCTCTCTCTCTCTCTCTCTCCTGCTGTCGGCTGCTGCGTCGTCGGCTACAGGGAGGGAGGAAGGGAAAACATTAAATAAAAAAGAAAACTAACAAAAAAGAAGAAAAAAATAAGAAAAAAAATATTCTCTCACTCTGTTCTCTCTCTCTCTCTCTGTCTCTCTCTCTCTTACTACTACGCCGTCTGTACTCGTCGTTGGCTGCAGGGGAAAGAGATGGAGGGAAAAAACCTCTTAAAGAAAGAATAAAAAATAAAATAAAAACAAAAATATAATAATAAAATATTCTTACCTCTCTCTCTCTCTCTCTCTTTGCTGCACGCGCAGCTCTGCTACAGTGTCGGCAGAGAAAGAGAGGGAGAGGGAGAAAGAGAAGGACAAAAAGGAATAAGAGGGATTAAAGAAGGGAAAAAATGAGTATTAAAGAAAGGAAGAAAAAGGAAATGAGGGAGAGAAGAAAATAAAGAAGAGTGAAAAAACTTCGACCTCCTCAATTCTCTGTAACTTCAGAAAATAAAAAGTAAAAAAAATTTGCTTTCCATTGAATGAATGACAAAAGTAAGAGAGATGGACTTCTCTCTCCTTCTGTCAGAGGATAGTCATGGAAATGTGTGCACAAATGACTATAGTCTAGAGCAAAGGAAAATAGAGTACCTGACAAAATCACATGAGCTTGTGAGTATGTACTCCCTCTTTATATAGATGAGAGTAGCCTACCATAGCCCATATTTTCCCTAAGATAATTGATCCATGCAGCCTACATTTACTTCTCTTCAACTCAACATATCTCAACAAGAATTTAGGCGTGGGTTTTTCTCCTAGTTCTTTTCCCAAAAATTCACACAACTACTCAAATTAAATATTTTCTTGACCATAGACTTTAGATTTAAATACAACCTTTCAATCACTTTAGAATAAATACAAACCTTTAGAATAAATTAATTTAAACTCATCAATAAATTTTATTGTTACCATAACCTTAGTGAAAAAAATAACAATTAATTAACATATTTTTTTATTTGAATAATTTGCTAAGGTTCCATTTATTATATCTACCCTATTTATTAACTCATTTATAGACTAAAACCTACTTAATTAATCTCTTAACCATAGGTTTACCCTTCAACTAACTTCAAACCATGATTTTTAACCCCAACTAACCCATAAACTAATCTTCTAACCTTCCATAACCCTGTAGATTTAATAATTAACTTTTAATTAACCTTGAAATTAAGCTTGAACCCTATAAAACATGTTCAAAACCTTCATTTAACCCTTAAATACCCTTGCATTTACTTTCAAAAAATAGACAAACCCTTAGCTAACCCTGGATTTTACATCTATACCCTTAATTATATTAGAAAACACCTAGATAAATACTTCCCATCTTGATATTAAGCATCAAACGTCTTGTCCTGCAAAAATTAAAATCAAAGATTAGTCAAAATTATCATAATTTAACCAAACTTATTCCAATCAATTAATCTTTTAATTTTAGTAATATTTTAAGAGTAATAAATTCTTTCCGACATCCGCCCCCACTAAACCTGCACATCGTCCCGATGGGTCAACCTGCAAATTCAAGTGGAACATATCAAATTCTTTAGAAAACAAGTTTTAAAATTCTCAAAGTTTTATTTCATCATGCATTCATACTTTGTGCAATTAAAAAGGTTAGTACAAATCATCTAAAAAAAAAAAAGTAGATATAAGTCATATAAATATCATGTTATATCTCTGAATCCACATTTAAACAAGCATTTATAAGAATAAATCATAAGGTCCTTCTGTTCATGTAACTTGCTTGGAATAAGTAACTTATCCTGCATAACATCATATACCAAAATTTTTCTCATCAGTTAATAGAATTATATGCCTCCTACTTTTATTTCCTATGGTCTGACACTCTATTCATTGCTTTTTTCATATCATTTTTTTCTTGCTTTATTATTTCATCCCAACTAAGCTCTTTATTTATTTTTAACAAATTGGCCTGTACCGAAATCAGGTGCGACTCCTAGACTTATCCACCCGGCCAAGTTTATTCCACTTGTCTGCCAACCCGGCATAACACATGACAAAACTATGTCAGCCCTACATGAAATCGACGTCAGCTCCTGGCTCTGATCGCTCGACCTGAGTAACTCCACCCGCCTACTGACCCATGTAGGCACATCACAAAATAAAGGTTAGGCCTATGATGAAACTAGCGTCAGCTCGTGGCCTTGATCACTCGACCAAGGTTGTTCCACCCGCCTACTAGCCCAACATAGTGCACCAACTACAAACACATACATATTGTTGGAGTTAGACGTCTGCGGAAGCACGCGAACAGCACAAGGAAGAAGAAGAAGCTTGGAGCACAACACATAAGACTGAATGTATTACTAGAGAATGTACAAAGATAAGTAGCCCATTAGGGCAATAGGCGTATATACAAGCCGGGGGAAAAAAACCTCCTAAAGAGGGAAAAAAGTGCCCCGGCGGTCCTAGAGTGTTCACACACATCACTACATAAATATATCAACAAATCCCCCCTGGGAGTGATGCGGTGAACAAGGAGCTGGCACTCATGTATAAGGAAGCGCCAAGCTATGTGGAAATCACTCCACAAAAGGAAGTAAGCCCAAAGCTTTGCGGAAAGCTTCAAACTTCTCCCTAGGCAGAGCCTTCGTGAAAAGGTCTGCAATGTTCTCCTGCGTGGGCACATATGCCAAGCTGATCTCCCCAGCAGAGAACCTCTCCCTGACATAGTGATAATGCACCTCAATGTGCTTAGTGCGAGCATGGAACACACGGTTCCTCGCAACTCCCAATGCGCTCTGACTGTCAGTGAAGATGGTGGTGGCAGAAGACTGGCCAACACCCAAATCAGCCATAAGGCGTCTGAGCCACACACACTCAACAGTCACTGTGAAAGCTGCCCTATACTCAGCCTCAGAACTGGAAGTGGCCACAGTAGGCTGCTTCTTGCTCAACCAAGATATACATGAGCTACCAAGCATGAAGCAAAAGCCACTAGTGGACACATGAGTGTCATAGCAACCAGCCCAATCTGAGTCAGAAAAAGCATGCAAATCTGGCGGTAGTGATCCCCCCTTGGGATAAAACAACCCAAGTAGCCGAGTACCACTCAAGTAGTGAAAGATGCACTTAACCGCTTTCCAATGCGTGACTCCTGGGCAATGCATAAACCTGCTCATCTGTGAGACAGCAAACTGAATATCTGGCCGAGTAATGCATAAGTAAATCAAGCATCCAACAGCCTGCTAATAGAGAACAGCATCAAATTCATCTCCAGCATCATGAAGACTCAATCGTAAACCTGTCTCCATAGGAGTGGCAATAGGCTTACAGTCTTCAAGGCCAAAACGCTGCAATAATGTGTCAATATATTTCGTTTGACACAAAGCCATTCCACCATCAACGTGCATAAACTGAATGCCCAAATAGTGATGCAAATGCCCCAAATCAGACATCTCAAATGAGACATGCAAATAAGCCTTAAAATTAGCAATATGTGTCTCAATAGGACCAGTGAGCAGCATGTCATCAACATAGACAACAATGATAAGAAGAACATCATGAGCACGTTTAACATATAAGGTGCTTTCAGTTGGACTGTTCTCAAAACCATGTGCAATCAGATATGCATGTATCTTCTCATACCAAGCACGTGGTGCTTGCTTTAAACCATATAATGCCTTCTTTAACCTGCAAACCTGGTTTTCATGCCCTTTTTGCACAAAGCCACGGGGCTGAAAAACATACACTTCTTCATGCAAGTCACCATTCAAAAATGCTGTTTTAATGTCCAACTGATGTACATTCCAACCATGATGGGCTGCAAGTGCACAAATGCTCCGAACAGCAGTCATACGGCATGTAGGTGCAAAGGTCTTAGCAAAATCAATGCCTCTTTGCTGCGCATAACCCTTTGCAACAAGCCTAGCCTTATACCTGTCAACTGTACCATCAGGTTTACGCTTCAGCTTGTATACCCACTTAGTGCCAATGGCCTTCTTGCCAAGAGGCAAGTCACATAAAGACCATGTAGCATTCTTCATTATAGCATCATATTCAGATTGCATAGCAACCATCCAATTTTCTGAATTCTGTGCTTCATCAAAAGAAACACGCTCATTCTCATCATAGAGACTAGATGCAGCCATAGCATAGCAATCTGATGCAAAGGAGGCACTATGAGAGCCTGAACGAGTACGATATGACAAAGGTGCATCTAATTTGCTGTCACGCAAAGTCTGCACCAGCCATTTTGGCATAGTTTTTGCCTGCTCAATATTAGCTCTCTCATCAGCAAGTGCATCATGTAAATCTGCATCAGAAATGGAATGATCTGCATCATCATATGAAACCTGCAAATGCTGAGAAGTTGCCTCATTAGGACAAGCACTAGACTATCTACCTGTAAAAAGAGGCATCAAAGTATCATACATGTCTTTGGAGCTAACACATGTCTCCTTAGTACATGAAAGCAATGGCTGAATAGCATCTTCCACAAAGACAACATCACGGCTAACCAAAATGCATTTAGTCTGTGGATGATACAGACAATAGCCTTTACTTTCAGAACTCTACTCAACAAAAATACATTTTATTGCCTTATCATCCAATTTTTTGCGATGTTGTTCAGGCACTAATGCATATGCCAAACAACCAAAAACACGTAGATGAGCAACAGATGGCTTGCGGTCATGCCAAGCCTCATATGGAGTGATAGACTGCAACGCTTTAGTGGGACACCTGTTCAGTACATATGCTGCACACATGACATCCTCAAGCCAGAAACTATGTGGTAAAGCCTGACCTTTGACCATGCACCTCGCCATCTCCATGAGTGACCTGTTCTTTTGTTCAGCAACTCCATTCTGTTGAGGTGTATACGGTACTGTACACTAGTGTTTTATCCCAGGTTCAGCCAAAAATGCATTAAAATCTGAAGACATATATTCCCCCCCTCGATCAGAACGGAGGGTGCCCATTTTACATGTTGATAGATTTTCAGCAAAAACCAAAAACTGTTTGAAGCACATGAACACTTCGGACTTTGCTTTGAGTGGATATACCCATGCATGCCTGGAAAAATCATCAATGAAAGTCACGAAGTAAAGGTAATTTCCAAAAGAGGGTGTCTGCATAGGACCACAAACATCACTATGTACAAGCTGCAATTTCTGTGTAGCCCGAACTGAACCATCTTTTGGAAAGGAAGAACGCTGCATTTTGCCCAAAATACAACCTTCACAAACATGTTTTCCAGGTGCCTCAAGTTTGGGCAAAGAGGACACCATTTCAGATTTCTGCAGGCGTAACAAACTAGCAAAATTCAGATGACCAAAGCGTGCATGCCAAAGCTTTGCATCTGACATAGCCTGAGAATCATGAACTGCACATGCCGAATCATTCACAGATCTTTCATAGTCTATGAGCTTATACAACCCACGACATAAAATGCCAGAAGCAATAATCACATCGCCATTTGAGAGATCATGAATTGTACACCTGTCATCAACAAATTTCACAACCAAGCCAATCTTGGCTAATGCAGAAACTGATAACAAATTCTTTTTGATCCCTGGCACAAATAAAGCATCTAACAAAGTGAAAGAACTACCATCAGTAGTAGTCAGAATGATCTTACCAACTCCCATAATAGGATAAGAGGAGTTATTGGCGCATGTGACAGTATTCCCTGTAGGGGCAGGCTCGAGTGAAGAGAAGAAACTGCGCTGCGAGGTAATATGTTTGGTTGCCCCACTGTCAAAGTACCAAACATCTGAGTCCACTGCAGACATGCACTGCTCATGAGAAGATGGGTCAAAATTGCAAACAGTAGTAAACGCCCATTCTTCTTCCTGCATAAGATTAGCAGACTTTGTTTTTGGTGTAGAGGCTTCTGCAACAACCATTCTAGCCTCCTTTTTCTTTGCCTCTTTTGCAGCCAGTTTTGGACAGTTCTTTATGATATGATCATTGCCTTTACAGTACTTACAGAACAATTTCTGCTTTTCTGATTTCTTCTCATCTTTATCCTAGTTCTTCGATTGTGCAGCATTTGCAGATTTCTGCTTACTAGTAGAAGAGCCTTATTTTCCTTTGCCCTTCTGACTAGCCAGGAAAGCTTGATCTGCAACACGCATAATGGACCTGTTTTGCCTGGACTGATCTTCCTGCAATAGAACAAAGACTAATTCCTCAAATGACAAGGCATTCGGATTGCCTTTCATCATCAACCAAAGAGTAGAGGCAAAACTCTGATATGAATCAGGAAGACCATTCAGAACGGTCTGCACAAGTGAGCTATCTGGTATAACCTCATCAGCAGAAATCAATTGTTCCTTCAGGTCTTTGATCTTTGTAAGAAAACTGTCCATAGAATCACCTTCATTCATGTGCTCACTCTCCAACTGTTTTCAGAGGTAAGCAACACGAGCCTGATTCCTAGCCTGGTACAAAGTGGTAAGTGTATCCCAAGCATCCTTTGCTATTCTGCAAGAGCGAATGTGAGGAATAATGGCACGTTTGACAGACAAAGCTATCAATGCATGGCCTGGGCATCTCTGCCATCCCAATGAATCTGCTCTAGTAGGTGCAACAGAAACAACAGCACGAATAGGAATCTGCACAATATCATCTTCGACATCATCTTCATCAGCTCCAACACCTCCAGCACCTGTATTTGTAGTACCTGTAGTTGCAGGTGTAACAGGACGTCTTTCAACACCCTGCACTATGTTCCACAATCCTTTTGCAACCAGTACATGTCGCATCATATAAGCCCATAATGGGTAGTTGGTACCATCCACCTTATCCTCAATAGCCAACATACGGAATACATCACTGCTTTCAGCCATGGCCGGTGACTAAAATACCTTGATGCAAAAAATTGACTGTATCTCAAAAAGTTGAACAGAACTGCCCAGACGAGTTCTGCTAGACCTATAACAGACTTCAAGATGCTTAAACTGGCGAACAGAAACTGGTATATACCTTTGGCACAAAAGGACAAAATAGCCTGCACAAGCACTGCGATAGTGCGTTCGGAGGCCGAAACGAGCTCAGATCGCGATTTTGGCACCACATAGCAAAGCTGTTTTGATCTCGGAAACACCCTGAGTATGCTCACCAAATTTTGTGTGAATCTGAGACTGCAAACGGAGGAGTGTCGACGGTGCCCTAGAAGAAGTGACAACCTGCTCTGATACCAATTGTTGGAGTTAGACGTCTGCGGAAGCACGCGAACAGCACAAGGAAGAAGAAGAAGCTTGGAGCACAACACACAAGATTGAATGTATTACTAGAGAATGTACAAAGATAAGTAGCCCATTAGGGCAATAGGCGTATATACAAGCCGGGGGAAAAAAACCTCCTAAAGAGGGAAAAAAGTGCCCCGACGGTCCTAGAGTGTCCACACACATCACTACCTAAATATATCAACACATATATGCTAATTGCGTATGAAGTTTTATTTTTTTTAATTCATTTAGAGCTCAGATCTCATAAGAAATAAATAGCAAGATACAAAAATCCCACTTACTAATGGATAAAATTTTCAGCATATACATGTATTTAAAATAAGGCTACCATTTCTTCCATAAGCTTCCAATTCCAAAATTTCTATTTAACTATCTGATTCAGTTCATATAAATACAAGTTTTTATGCTTTAATCATAAATATATCAGATATTTAACATCTTAAATGCTACTTGATTTTTTTTAAATAAATTTGAACATATCCTTTTAACACATGCGATAATGAAGTGCTTATACAAAAAAAATCAAAGAATCTTTAATCAAAATTGTTTCACCTGATTTTAAACAAATAGTTTAATCATCATCTTTATCTTCATCAGCATCATCATCAGCTTCAATCTCGTCAATCTCATATTCTTCATTATTTCTCGATCTAGTATACGTGCTAAGATAATATCCTATATCATACCAAATTCCCTCATATTCATTTTCATTAAATTTTTCATACACAAAGACATCAGAAATATAATTAATCATATTTAATTCAGTTTCAGTCATGTCATCATCTTCAAACTTAGCCCTAGAAAGCATATCTGCAACAGAGTTAGTTTTTCCAGAAATATGATTTAAAACATGATTAATAAACTTAATAAAGTTAGCAAAATGGTGTGAGAAAGATCAATGCATTTGGATCATACTTCATTTATATGCATGCTTCCATGCACGCACATACTCATACTCAGCAAGCCAAGTTTATGCTTTTCATTCATGATTACATGTACTCTCTCATGGAAACCTGCACATTACTAAATTCATGCTCATATATATGCACATATATTCATTCAATCCTAATCATCATGCTTTGCACATGCATTTGCATAAATGCAATCATGCATTCATGCATTCAATCAATTTATCTCATAATTAACTCAAAAATTCATCTCATACTTTCACATATATCTATAAACTTATTTCAAAAAAAAAATCCAAAATCATAACATTTATCCTTGCTTCTTCATTTAATCAAAACACATTAGTAGGTATTTATAATTTTAATACAAGACATGAAAAATTTCTTGCATAGATAACTCATTTTTTCTTTTAAGGATTTTTGATGATTTCTTCTTATTTTGTGCAATTTGATTGATAATATTTTCAAAAACTTCTTTTTCTTTTTCATTAAGACTTTTCTCATGATTTGCATTCTCATTTATATTAGTTAATTGTTTACTTTGCTCAATTTTAGCTTGATTATTAGTTCGATTACTAGCATCAGAATTCATTTGTCCTTTCATCTTTTCAATTTTCTTATCTTCAAGTGATTGATCATTGGAATCAATTGAAATATTATGTAAATTTTCATATTTTCCTATTTTCTCATAAGTTGTTCTTTCATACTCTAATTGCTTATTATCTTGCTTATCATTTGGCTCATTATCTTGCACCATCTTTTCAACTTGTGGGTTATCCATTTTTGCCTGATTATTTATCATATCTTTAAATGATTGAATGCTAATGTCTTGAGCAATAGATTTTATATTTTTATTACGTTTTACTTTCCAATATTTTTTACCACGTTTGTTTGATTTTAACCAAACTTTTTTTTGCTCAAAATATTTTACCATTCCACCTCTACCTAGGTTTAAGTGTAATGGGTCCTTAGTATGACAATCACATATTTTCTTTCCTATCTGACATATTGTTTGATGTTTGCATGCACGTTCGAATGCAACATAAGCATCATAGGTATGGCCAATCTGGTCACACCAAAAACATCGAACAATGTACTTTTGATACCTAGGTTTTTTTAGTATTGGTCGGGAAGGGCTTTGCCTATGATCAATTAAAGGGGCTTCTAATGAATCTATAGACATGCAATGAACTTGGGTCTCATATTCATTTCTATGACTGCCTGACATCTTCTCGTTTATGCGATTCTCTAAAGTATCTAAGCTTTCATGTACTCGTGCTCATTCAGATCGCATCAAATCCCCTAATGATGTTAACTCATTAACAACATGTGTATGCAAAGTTGTAATTGGATCAATAAATTTCATCATTACTTGAGTTATTTTTGGTGTCAAGGAATCAAATTCGGAAACAAACTGTTCATTAATGGATGCAACAATGCATGATTCAATGTCATACAGGACTTCTGCAGAAAATGCCATCTTCTTATGTATGAAATAAAACTAGATATATGGTTGACAAGAGATACTTCACAATTGAAAAATCTTTTTTTAAAATTTGAATCAAACAATTCCTAATATTTTAATGAAAAATAGATTCTAACTTTCAAATGAAAAATCTATTTTGAATGTTAAATCTAACAATTCCTAATATTTTAATGTCTCCTAAAGCCCTACTTACATAGTAACGAACAGATTCAAGTTTAGAAAATATACCTGACAGTTGATGCAGAAGTTAGAGTGCATGTGAAATTTTCAAATATACATTTGTTGAGCAATAAATGCCTAATACAAAGAATCTAAGTGCTCTGTGTGCAAATGCCGTATTTCTTCAAGTACTTGATGGTAAGGGTGAAGAGATGAGGTTCACGACTTGCCTATTCCCGTGGAGGCGCTTAGAGCATAAGCTCAGCCCTCAAGAACCAGGGAATTACAAGGTTTGTAATTTTTGCCTCTGCAAGATGACCACCTCAAGATGCTGCAACCACGTAACCTAAACCAAGCTAATGCATATGCAAGAAAAGGAAAAGTCTTTATACTTTTCGTGCTGTGCCGTTGTTTCACGTCGAGTTCAAATGTGGGAGCAAATTATGATGACTGGTGGATCAATTTAGTCGTCTCACTAACGACGCACACAAGGTGACTATGCAGAACAAGTATTTTTTTCCCTAAGTTTGTAAGGTAAAGCGTTCCTATATCTTTCAACTGCATCTAAATAGGATGGTAAGATTAATTCTTCACTACCTACTTTTTCTTTAATGATTTCTATTATGTTTAAATCTTCTTGAGAATTATAAACGTTTCTAGCTATGAATGATGGGAAAAGATTTTCACTAATTTCAGTATTAGGTGGAACAAAGGTAATTCTTTAGACATAAAAGATGAAATGTAAATAGATTAATGATAGATTTCCTATACAAAGCTATAAGATACTGTTTATAAAGGATAACCTATACAAGCTAATCAATAGATTTTGGCTAAGTAAATTATTCACACTTCAAATCTTCAGTTTGTCTTCAACAGGTCTACAGATCATCTGAAAAAATCACACGAGAAATATTAGTATACTTTTATAAAAGATTAACACTCATTTAAAACTTAACATATTTAAAAAACTTGAATATAAGATAATTAACTTTTCTAAAACACACACACACACACACACACACACACACATAGATATATATATATATATATATATATATATATATATATATATATAAGTACATTCATTTATTTAAAGATACACATTGCAATAAAATAATTCATTCATACATTACATCATATAATTCACATAGCTTAGTACAATTATACATATTCATACATATTACATATGCTAACATGCATCACATGCATACTAACATACATGCATGACATAACATACTCTAACATAAACGAACATGCATACATGCACACTAACATACATGCATGACATAACATACACTAACATAAATGAACATGCATACATGCACACTAACATACATGCATGACATAAATGAACATGCATTCATGCATAAATGAACATGCATACATACATGCACATGCATAAATGAACATGCATACATGACATACACACATGCATAAATAACTTACACTAACACACATATTCATAAACATACATAACTCACATGCATACATGCACATGCATAAATGAACATGCATACATGCACATGCACTAGCACACATGCATGACCATACATGCACAAACACACAACATGCAAGCACTAATATCTAATATTCATGCATTAACTATGCATACATTTACTAACACCTAACATGCAATAACCTAACATCCTAATATGCATACATTAATTGACAGGCATTGACTGACATGCATACACTTCTAACATGCATTAACATAACTTCTAGCATCTAATTTGCAATACCTAACTTCTAACATGCACTATCTAACATCTACTAACATGCATTAGCATAACTTCTAACATCTAACATGCATTAGCTAACATCTAACATGCCTAACATTTACTAACATCTCTAACATTTGACAAGGGTACATGCACTAACACCTAACATAAATACAACCATGTACTAAATGTAATGCATTTCCAATAAGTTTCTATCAAGCTAAGGGTTGAAGAAGCTTGGCTAATGGGCAAGAATAGGAAAGGATAAGTGAATGGATAAGGAAAAGGTTAGATAAAATAATGGAATCTGTGAGAAAGATAAGGGTTAAAGCTATATGGACCCTCCTTTTGGTAACCTAAAACTCATAAAAGAAGTTTAGGAAGTCAAATCATATACATGTAATCAATTTAAATAAATAAACACACACATACATCCTTCATACCCTTCATTTCATAAAATCATTAACTGTTGCATATCATTGATTTCAACAAACATACTTAATACATATTCATGATATAATATCATTAAGATATAATGAACCTAAGCTAAACACTTTCACACACACATACACATACATAAATACATAAACATATACATAGAAAACATAAACATATATTAAGTCATCCACATACAATTATAAGAAAAAAAACAGTAACTAAATATCTAATAAATATAAAATAAAAAAGAAAAGGAGCAAAAAAAAGAAAAAGGAAAAAATAAATTAAAAAATCTCTCTCTCTCTCTCTCTCTCTCTCTCTCTCTCTCTCTCTCTCTCTCTCTCTCTCTCTCTCTCTCTCTCTCTCTCTCTCTCTCTCTCTCTCTCTCTCTCTCCCCCTCCCTTGCTGTCAGTCGCTGCGCCGTCGGCTGCAGGGAGGGAGGAAGGGAAAGCATTAAATAAAAAAGAAAACTAACAAAAAAGAAAACTAACAAAAAAGAAGAAAAAAATCAGAATAATAAAAAAAAAATCTCTCACTCTCTTCTCTCTCTCTCTCTCTCTCTCTCTCTTTTTCTCTCTCTCTCTCTCTTACTATTGCGCCGTCTACACTTGTCGTTGGCTGCAGGAGAAAGAGATGGAGGGAAAAAACCATTTAAAGAAAGAATAAAAAATAAAAAAAACAAAAATAAAATAATAAAATATTCTTACATCTCTCTCTCTCTCTCTCTCTCTCTCTCTCTCTCTCTCTCTCTCTCTTTGCTGGGCGCACAGCTCTACTGTGCCGCCGACAGAGAAAGAGAGGGAGAGGGAGAAAGAGAAGGACAAAAAGGAATAAGAGGGATTAAAGAAGGGGAAAAATGAGTATTAAAGAAAGGAAGAAAAAGGAAATGAGGGAGATAATAAAATAAAGAAGAATGAAAAAATTTGAACTCCTCAATTCTCTGTAACATCAGAAAATAAAATGTAAAAAAAATTTGCTTTCCATTCACTGAATGACAGAAGTAAGAGAGATGGACTTCTCTCTCCTTCTCTGAGAGGACAGTCATGGAAATGTGTGCACAAATGACTATAGTCCAGAGCAAAGGAAAATAGAGTACCTGAAAAAATCACATGAGCTTGTGAGTACGTGCTCCCTCTTTATATAGATGAGAGTAGCCTACCATAGCCCATATTTTCCCTAAGATAACTGATCCATGCAGCCTACATTTACTCCTCTTCAACTCAACATATCTCAACAAGAATTTAGGCGTGGGTTTTTCTCCTAGTTATTTTCCCAAAAATTCACACAACTACTCAAATTAAATATTTACTTGACCATAGACTTTAGATTTAAATACAACCTTTCAATCACTTTAGAATAAATACAAACCTTTAGAATAAATTAATTTAAACTCATCAATAAATTTTATTGTTACCATAACCTTAGTGAAAAAAATAACAATTAATAATTAACATATTTTTTTATTTGAATAATTTGCTAAGGTTCCATTTATTATATTTACCCTATTTAGTAACTCATTTATAGACTAAGACCTACTTAATTAATCTCTTAACCATAGGTTTACCCTTCAACTAACTTCAAACCATGATTCTTAACCCCAACTAACCCATAAACTAATCTTCTAACCTTCCATAACCCTGTGGATTTAATAATTAACTTTTAATTAACCTTGAAATTAAGCTTGAACCCTATAAAACATGTTCAAAACCTTCATTTAACCCTTAAATACCCTTGCATTTACTTTCAAAACATAGACAAACCCTTAGCTAACCCTTGATTTTACATATATACCCTTAATTATATTAGAAAACACATAGATAAATACTTCCCATCTTGATATTAAGCATCAAACTCCTTGTCCTGCAAAAATTAAAATCAAACATTAGCCAAAATTATTATAATTTAACCAAACTTATTCCAATCAATTAATATTTTAATTTTAGTAATATTTTAAGAGTAATAAATTCTCTTTCGATAGCGTATCGTTAATGAACCCCTCCATTCTTCTCTGTAATCTTCTCATCGTTCCATACTTTGGAATTTACAAGAAAACATTAGAAATTATAGACTTTGGAAACTATTGAGATCTCCATATAAAGTCCCTTTTTTCCCATTATAAAATATGTTTACAAAGAAATGTGGTCGCCCAGATTGGCTGCTAACAAGGGAATGCAAGCACTTGCTATCACACAAAAAGGAAAAAGCAAGTATGGTTCAGCTTTGGGTTCATCAAAACCAAAGCCTCAGCCTTCCTCTTGTTGGAGTTAGACATCTGCAGAAGCACTGGAACAACACAAGGAAGAAGAAGAAGAAGCTTGGAGCACAACACACAATACTGAATGTATTATTAGAGAATGTACAAAGATAAGTACCCATTAGGGCAATAGGCGTATATACAAGCCGGGGGAAAAAAACCTCCTAAAGAGGGAGAAAAGTGCCCCGATGGTCCTAGAGTGTTCACACACATCACTACCTAAATATATCAACAAATCCCCCCTGGGAGTGATGCGATGAACAAGTAGTTGGCACTCATGTATAAGGAAGTGCCAAGCTATGTGGAAGTCACTCCACAAAAGGAAGTAAGCCCAAAGCTTTGCAAAAAGCTTCAAACTTCTCCCTAGGTAGAGCCTTTGTGAAAAGGTCTCCAATGTTCTCCTGCGTGGGCACATATGCCAAGTTGATCTCCCCAGCAGAGAACCTCTCCCTGACATAATGATAATGCACCTCAATGTGCTTAGTGCAAGCATGGAACACAGGGTTCCTCACAATTGCCAATGCTCTCTCACTGTCAGTGAAGATGGTGCTGGTAGAAGACTGACCAACACCCAAATTAACCATAAGGCATCTGAGCCACACACACTCAACAATCGTTGTGAAAGCTGCCCTATACTCAGCCTCACAACTGGAAGTGGCCACAGTAGGCTGCTTCTTGCTCAACCAAGATATACATGAGCTACGAAGCATGAAGCAAAAGCCACTAGTGGACACAGGAGTGTCATAGCAACCAACCCAATCAGAGTCAGAAAAAGCATGCAAATCTGGCGGTAGTGATCCCCCCTTGGGATAAAACAACCCAAGTAGCCAAGTACCACTCAAGTAGCGAAAGATGCGCTTAACCGCCTGCCAATGCTTGACTCCTAGGCAATGCATAAGCCTGCTCATCTGTGAGACAACAAACTGAATATCTGGCCGAGTAATGCATAAGTAAATCAAGCATCCAACAACCTACTGATAGAGAACAACATCAAATGCATCTCCAGCATCACGAAGACTCAAACGTAAACCTGTCTCCATAGGAGTGGTAATAGGCTTACAGTCTTCAAGGCCAAAACACTGCAATAATGTGTCAATATATTTTGTTTGACACAAAGCCATTCCACTATCAACTTGCATAAACTGAATGCCCAAATATTGATGCAAATGCCGCAAATTAGACATCTCAAATGAGGCATGTAAATCAGCCTTAAAATCAGCAATATGGTTCTCAATAGGACCAGTGAGCAGCATGTCATCAACATAGACAACAATGATCAGAAGCACATCATTAGCACGCTTAACATATAAGGTACTTTCAGTTGGACTGTTCTCAAAACCATGTGCAATCAGATAGGCATGTATCTTCTCATACCAAGCACTTGGTGCTTGCTTTAAACCATATAATGCCTTCTTTAACCTGCACACCTGGTTTTCATGCCCTTTTTGCACAAAGCCACAAGGCTGAAAAACATACACTTCTTCATGCAAGTCACCATTGAGAAATGCAGTTTTAATGTCCAACTGATGTACATTCCAACCATGATGGCCTGCAAGTGCAAAAATGCTCCGAACAGTAGTCATAAGGCATGTAGGTGCAAAGGTCTCATCAAAATCAATGCCTCTTTCTTACGCATAACCCTTTGAAACAAGCCTAGCCTTATACCTGTCAACTGTACCATCAGGTTTACGCTTCAGATTGTATACCCACTTAGTGCCAATGGCCTTCTTGCGAGGAGGCAAGTCACATAAAGACCAAGAACCATTCTTCATTATTGCAGAGACTAGATGCAGCGATAGCATAGCAATCTAGTGCAAAAGACGCACTATGAGAGCCTGATCGAGTACGATATGACAGAGGTGCATCTAATTTGCTATTACACAAAGTCTGCACCAGCCATTTTGGCATAGTTTTTTCCTGCTCAATATCAGCTCTCTCATCAACTAGTGCATGATGTAAATCTGCATCAGAAATGGAATGATCTGGATCATCACATGAAACCTGCAAAGGCTGAGAAGTTGCCTCATTAGGACCAGCACTAGACTGTCCACCTGTAAAAAGAGGCAGCAAAGTATCATACATGTCTTTGGAGCTAACATATGTCTCCTTAGTACATGAAAGCAATGGATGAATAACATCTTCCACAAAAAAAACACCACGGCTAACTAGAATGCATTTGGTCTGTGGATGATACAGACGATAGCCTTTACTTTCAGAACTGTACCCAACAAAAATACATTTTACTGCTTTATCATCCAATTTTCTGTGATGTTGTTCAGGCACTAATGCATATGCCAAACAACCAAAAACACGTAGATGAGCAACCGATGGCTTGCGATCATGCCAAGCCTCATATGGAGTGATAGACTGCAGCGCTTTAGTGGGACACCCGTTCAGTACATATGCTGCACACATGACAACCTCAAGCTAGAAACTATGTGGTAAGGCCTGACTCTTGACCATACACCTCGCCATCTCCATGTGTGACCTGTTCTTTCGTTCAACAACTCCATTTTATTGAGGTGTATACGGCACTGTACACTGGTGTTTTATCCCATGTTCAGCCAGAAATGCATTAAAATCAAAAGACATATATTCCCCCCCTCGATCAGAATGGAGGGTGCCTATTTTACATGCTGACAGATTTTCAACCAAAACCAAAAACTGTTTGAAGCACATGAACACTTTGGACTTTGCCTTCAATGGATATACCCATGCATGCCTGGAAAAGTCATCGATGAAAGTCACAAAGTAAAGATAATTCCCAAAAGAAGGTGTCTGCATAGGACCACAGACATCACTATGTACAAACTGCAATTTCTCAGTAGCCCGAACTGAACCATCTTTTGGAAAGGATGAACGCTGCATTTTGCCCAAAATACAGCCTTCACAAACATGTTTTCCAGGTGCCTCAAGTTTGGGCAAAGAGGACACCATTTCAGATTTCTGCAGGCATAGCAAACTAGCAAAATTCAGATGACCAAAGCGTGCATGCCAAAGCTTTGCATCTGACATAGCCTGAGAATCATTTACTGCACATGCCAAATCATTTACAAGTCTTTCATATTCTATGAGCTTATACAACCCATGACATAAAATGCTAGAAGCAATAATCACATCGCCATTTGACAAATCATGAACTGCACACCTATCATCAACAAATTTCACAACCAAGCCAATCTTGGCTAATGCAGAAACTGATAACAGGTTCTTCTTGATCCCTGGCACAAATAAAGCATT
The DNA here is from genome assembly GCA_020310875.1 of Ceratopteris richardii. Lineage (NCBI taxonomy): Eukaryota > Viridiplantae > Streptophyta > Polypodiopsida > Polypodiales > Pteridaceae > Ceratopteris > Ceratopteris richardii. The sequence goes on from CM035415.1 coordinate 106,978,466, forward strand.
TGACAAAGTGAAAGAACTACCATCAGCAGTAGTCAAAATGATCTTACCAACTCCCATAATAGGATAAGAGGAGTTGTTGGCACATGTAATAGTATTCCGTGTAGGGGCAGGCTCGAGTGAAGAGAAGAAACTACGCTATGAGGTAATATGTTTGGTCGCCCCACTTTCAAAGTACCAAACATCTGAGCCTATTGGAGACATGCAATGCTCATGAGAAGATGGGTCAAAACCGCAAACAGTAGTAAATGCCCATTCTTCTTCCTGCACAAGAGTAGGAGACTCCGTTTTTGGTGTAGAGGCTTCTACAACAACCATTCCAGCCTCTTTCTTCTTTGCCTTTCTTCTTTGCCTCTTTTGCAGCCAGTTTTGGACAGTTCTTTATGATATGATCATTCCCTTTACAGTACTTACATAACAATTTCTGCTTTTCTGATTTTTTCTCATCTTTGTCTTGGTTCTTCAAATGTGCAACATTTGCAGATTTCTGCTTACTAGTAGAAGAGCTCCATTTTCCTTTGCCCTTCTGACTAGCCATGAAAGCTTGATCTCCAACACGCATAATGGACCTGTTCTGCCTAGATTGATCTTCTTGCAACAGAACGGAGACTAACTCCTCAAATGACAAGGCATTTGGATTGCCTTTGATCATCAACCAAAGAGTAGAAGCAAAACTCTGATATGAATTGGGAAGACCATTTAGAACAGTCTGGTATAACCTCATCAGCAGAAATCAACTGTTCCTTCAAGTCTTTGATCTTTGTTAGGAAACTGTCCATAGAATTACCTTCATTCATGTGCTCACTCTCCAATTGATTTCGGAGGTAAGCAACACGAGCCTCATTCCTAGCTTGGTACAATTTGGTAAGTGTATCCCAAGCATCCTTAGCTATTCTGCAAGAGCGAATATGAGGAATAATGGCACATTTGATAGACAAAGCTATCAATGCATGCACCTGGGCATCTCTACCATCCCAACGAATGTGCTCTGCAATAGGTGCAGTAGAAACCGCAACACGAATATGAATATGCAGAATATCACCATCTTTGACACCTTCTGCATCAGCTTCAATACCTGCAGTTGTAATAGTTGTAGGTGTGATAGGAAGTTTTTCGACACCCTGCACAATGTTCTAGAGTCCTTTTGCAACCAACACATGTCGCATCATATAAGCCCATAACGGGTAGTTGGTACCATCCAACTTATCCTCAATAGCCAACATACGGAATACATCACTGCTTTCAGCCATGGCCGGTGACTAAAATACCTTGATGTAGAAAATTGACTGTATTTCAAAAAGTTGAACAGAACTACCCAGACAAATTCCTCTAGACCTGTAGCAAACTTCAAGACGCTTATACTGGCGAGAAGAAACTGGTATATACCTTTGGCACAAAAAGATGAAATAGCCTACATAAGCACTGTGATAGTGCGTTCAAAGACTGCAAATGGGGGAGTGTCGACGATGCTCTAGATGAAGCGACGACCTGCTCTGATACCAATTGTTGGAGTTAGACGTCTACAAAAGCATTGGAACAGCACAAGGAAGAAGAAAAAGAAGCTTGGAGCACAATACACAATACTAAATGTATTACTAGAGAATGTACAAAGATAAGTAGCCCATTAGGGCAATAGGCATATATACAAGCCGGGGAAAAAAACCTCCTAAAGAGGGAAAAAAGTGCCTCGATGGACCTAGAGTGTTCACACACATCACTACCTAAATATATCAACACCTCTTGCACTCGTTCCTCTAATGATGCTGATTTGTAGAAGAAGAAGAAGAGATGAAAATATTGCTGGAAGGCTAGTCATACTATTGATGGTGTAGAAATGTTGCTAAGCACAATGAAGAAAAGAAGGAATTTGGCATGTCTACTACTGAAAAATCTTCAAATGCAAAGAATGATGAAGCCAATATGGCTCAAGATTTTTGGGCATGTGTTGTTACATGCCATTATGATGCACCATTGCATTCTAAATGTATGGTTGTGAGTGAGGTTGATTCAGATTTGTTCTTTGATAGTGGTGTTTCAAAGCATAACTTCATGCAAAAGATTTTTTGCATCTTTTAAAGATGCACCAAAAGGAGGAAATATAGTGTGTGCAAACAATGATTCTTATCCTATAATTGGATTATGATAAATTTAGCTTATGAATCCAAATGGAGGTGTGGTTCTCTTGAAAAATGCATTGTATGTACCTAGTATCAAGAAGAACTTAATTCCAATTCCTTTGATTTTCAAAGTTGGATTTCTTGAACACTTCGTTGATGATAAATGTATGGTTCATGATTTCATCAATGGTGATATAATTGTGATGTTTGGTACATTATGCAATGGTTTGTTTCGCTTGGATACATAAAAGAGGGTTGCCTTAAATGCCTTGGTTGTGCATACTTCCTCCATGGTTGAAATGGAGCTTTGGCATGCTTGCTTTGGTCACTTGAACTTCAATAGTTTGCTTTACTTGCAAAAGAAGAACATGACTATTGGTTTTCTAAGACTTTGAGTCCATTGAAAAGCATGGGTGTGAAGGTTACATTCGTGACAAAATGCATCGTGCATCTTTTCCAAATGATAGTCATACACAAACTACAAGAAAATTGCATCTTGTTCATAGTGATGTATGTGGTCCCATCAAGGCTCCATCTTTTGGGAAACATGTATATTTTGTTTCCTTCATTGATGATGCTACTCATCATACATGTGTGCACCCTATGAAAGCAAAGAATGATGTATTTTCTTGCTTCAAATCATTTTTACCTATGGCTGAAAACTTTTCGAGAAATAAGCTTTTGACTCTATGCACAAATTCTGGTCGTGAATACATATCACATGAATTTAATGTTTCTCTTCATTAAAGAGGAATTTCACACCATTTTATGGTGCCATATACAACTCAAAATAATGGTGTTGTGGGGCATAAAAATAGAACACTCCTTGAGATGGCACAATGTATGGTTAAAGGAAAGCACCTTAGTAACAAGTTTTGGATAGAAGCGATCATGTGTGCAAACTATGTGTTGAATCACTACCCTACTAAAGCATTGAGAGTCATCAATCCTTATGAGGGCTTGGAGTAGCAATCAACCTATAGTTAGTCAAATGTGTGTGTTTGGTTTTTTGGCATATGCTCTTGTGCAATAACAACAATGTCACATACTTAATGACAAGGCAAAGAAATGTATATTTGTTGATTACAGTGCTGAAATTAAGGGATACCTTTGTACCATCCATTCATAGACACAATTGTTGTGAGTCAAGATGTGGTATTTGCTAAAAATTCAGTTTTCTCTTTACTTTGCTTTCAGAACTGTACCCAACAAAAATACATTTCACTGCTTTATCATCCAATTTTTTGCGATGTTGTTTAGGCACTAATGCATATGCCAGGAAACCAAAAACATGTAGATGAGCAAAAGATGGCTTGTGACCATGCCAAGCCTCATATTGAGTGATAGATAGCAATGCTTTAGTGGGACACCTATTAAGTACATATGCTACACACTTAACAACCTCAAGCCAAAAACTATGTGGTAAAGCCAGACTCTTGTCCATACACCTCGCCATCTACATGAGTGACCTATTCTTACGTTCAAAAAATTCATTTTGTTGAGGTGTATACAACACTGTACACTGATGTTTTATCCCATGTTCAGCTAGAAATGCATTAAAGTTAGAAGACACATATTGTGCCCTTCAATCAGAACGGAGAGTGCCCATTTTTACATGCTGATAGATTTTCAGCCAAAACAAAAAATTGTTTGAAGCACATAAGCACTTCGGACTTTGCTTTCAATGGATATACCCATGCATGCCTAGAAAAATCATCAATGAAAGTCACAAAGTAAAGATAGTTTCCAAAAGAGACACCATAGGACCATATACATCACTATGAACAAGCTACAATTTCCGAGTAGCTCAAACTGAACCCTCTTTTGGAAAGGAGGAACACTGCATTTTGCCCAAAATACAACCCTCACAGACATGTTTATCGGGTGCCTCAAGTTTTGGCAAGAGGACACCATTTCAAATTTCTACAGGCATAGCAAACTAGAAAAATTCAAATGACCAAAGCGTGCATGCCAAAGCTTTGCATCTTACCTAGCCTGAGAATCATGTACTCCACATGCTGAATCATTCACAGATTTTCCTTAATCTATGAGCTTATACAACCCATGACATAAAATGCCATAAGTAATAATCACATCGCCATTTGATAGATCATGAACTATACATTTGTCATCAACAAATTTCACAACCAAGCCAATCTTGGCTAATGCAGAAACTGATAATAGATTTTTCTTGGTCCCTGGCACAAATAAAACATCTGACAATGTAAAAGAACTACCATCAGTAGTAGTCAAAATGATCTTACCAACTCCCATGATATGATAAGAGGAGTTGTTGGCACATGTGACAGTATTCCTTGTAGGGGCAGGCTCAAGTGAAGTGAAGAAACTGCACTGTGAGGTAATATGTTTGGTTACCCCACTATCAAAGTACCAAACATCTAAGTCTAATGTGGACATACACTACTCATGAGAAGATGGGTCACAACTACAAACAATAGTAAACATGCATTCTTCATTCTGCACAAGATTAATAGACTCTATTTTTGGTGTAGATGCCTCTGCAACAACTTGGGACATAAATCTATATCTGGTATCAAGGATACCCCCCATGAAGAGTTCAAGTTATCCACACACTTGGCTACTACTACCCCTTGTAAATGGAGGGAGTCCTTCCTTCAACTTTACTCGAACACTAGATTTCACATGGTCATGTATTGTACTTAACTCTTGTCCTGATTTTGTGTATGCCTCTGCTAGCTACATAGCCTCTGCTGGCCCCTTGAGGATTTTTTCCTTTTGATCTCTACTTTGTGGGGTCCGTGCCCTTTGTACATCCATACATTTCATCTTTAATTTTTAAGCTTCTTGTTTCTTCAAAAAAAAAAAAACCATTCCAACCTCTTTTTTCTTCGCCTCTTTTGTAGCTAGTTTCAGACAATTCTTTATGACATGATCATTTGCTTTATACTACTTGCAAAACAATTTAGTCTTTTTTGTTTTCTTATCATCTCTATCATCCTTCTTTGATTGTGCAAAATTAACATATTTTTGCTTACTAGTAGAAGAGCTCCATTTACCTTTTCCCTTCTGACTATCGAGGAAAGCTTGATTTGCAACATGCATAATGGACCTATTCTGCCTAGATTGATCTTCCTACAAGAGAACAGAGACTAAATCCTCAAATGATAAGGCATTTGGATTGCCTTTAATCATCAAACAAACAGTAGAAGCAAAAATCTGGTATGAATCGAGAAGACAATTTAGAACAATCTACACAAGTGAACTATTAGGCAAGACTTCATCAGTAGAAATTAATTGTTCCTTCAAATCTTTGATCTTTGTTAGAAAATTTTCCATAGAATCACCTTCATTCATATGCTCACTCTCCAACTGTTTTTGGAGGTAAGCAACACGAGCCTCATTCCTAGCCTAGTACAATGTAGTAAGTGTATCGAAGCATACTTAGCTATTCTACAAGAGCAAATGTGAGGTTAAATGTCATGTTTGATAGACAAGGATATCAATGCATGTGCTTGAGCATCTCTACCATCCCAATGAATTTGCTCTGCAGTAGGTGCAACAAGAACCACAACACGAACAAGAATCTATAGAATATCACCATCTTTGATGCCATCTACATCAGCTTCAGTACTTGTATTTGTAGGTGTAATATGATGTTTTTCAACACCTTCCACAATATTCCACAGTCCTTTTGTGACCAAAACATGATGCATCATATAAGCCCACAATGGGTAATTCGTACCATCCAACTTAATTTCAACAACCAACATACAAAATACATCATTGCTTTCAGCCATGACCACTAACTAAAATGCCCTAATGCAAAAAATGACTTTATCTAAAAAATTTGAATGGAACTACCCTAATGAGTTCTACTAAACCTATAGTAGACTTTGAGAATCTTATATTGGTGAACGGAAACTTGTATATATATTTGGCACAAAAAGACAAAATAGCCTGCACAAGCACTATGATAGTGCATTTAGAGGTCGAAACAAGCTGAGTATGGGCACCAAATTTCATACAATTTTGGGATTGTGACCAGAGAGGTGTCAACAACACCCTAGATGAAGCAACAACCTGCTCTGATACCAATTGTTGGAGTTAGACGTCTATGGAAGCACTCAAACAACACAAGGAAGAAGAAGAAGAAGCTTGGAGCACAACACACATTATAGAATGTATTACCACTAGAATGTACAAAGATAAGTGACCTACTAGGAAAATAGGGGTATATACATGTCAGGGGAAAAAACCTCCTAAAGAGGGAAAAACGTGCCCCGATGGTCCTAGTGTGTTCACACACATCACTACCTAAATATATCAACACAATTGACACAACACGTTTTAGACACATCTAATGAAAGTCCTTAGCTAACTATTCCAAGTTATTTCACTAATTTAGGATGTGTATACACTGAGGAATGAGTTTAAGAAGTTAGGGGTGTAATCCCGATTTTTCAGGAGAATGATAGTATGCAAACATAGGTAGCTTGCATGAATCATATCTCAAGATCTAGTGAACCAAATGTAATGAAAATTGCTACGTAGCAACTAGATGGATCATGATACCTATCCCAAGTTAAAGAAAACCAAATGATTAAGTATACATAGAGAAAGTGATCAAACAAAATCACTCAAATGGTGAGATAACAACAGAGAATAGTGGATAGAGATTAGCATGAACTAATGACTCAATTTTTATATGCTAATGAATGTATGATACAAAGGATATGTAGTTGAATTACACATATATACATGAGCTTTGGCTTCTAATGTCACGAGATTTCTTTAGCTTATTCTCTTTTACTTTTATCCAATAAGATAACATCCATGAGTGTTAGAAGAGGTGTTCATATGTGCCTCATAAGTGATCAAAGTGAATAGGTGAGAAGTCCTTGTTCTTTGGTCAAGCATTTGGGCTTGCCAAATGTACTAACAGCTCCCCTCAAGCCTAAGGTGCTTGAGTCTTCAATCCTGTGGTATTTCCTACAATCCAATCATGGATTTAAACCTATTTAGTTTGTTTCCATCTTATGATTTGGTCATCATGTTTACACATTGCATATGAGTAGATACATAGGAGAGTTGCATCTCCTTACTCACAATCTTTTCCTTGCATGAAAAATAGGATCAACATCTAGATGAAGTGAACTCATATTATCTCCAAATATGGATGGAGTGCCAAATTCCAACCCCAAATCTTTGTATAGGGTCTTGATCGACATAGATTCTTGTCTTGCATTTGCTAACCCTCTATATTCAGCTTCTTGGCATTGCCTTTTTGTCATCATTATAATCCATGCATTGATTATCATACACACATAATGAGTTTTAAGTTTAACTACCAAGATATTTCTTTGTCTGCAATGCATGACTTCCAACTATTTCCATTAATTAGTCATACTTAAGTAAAATGTGCATTTAGGAAAGGCTACAATTCATGTATTGTTTTTGTCAATAACATAGTTCAGTATACACATACACTTCCTAATGCACATAAATCATTTATGGATTCCTATCAGGATTGCTTTATGGCTGGTTTTCCCTCTAAACTACCACCTCCTAGGGGATCTCTTGACCATAGTATAGACTTAATTCCTGGTAGTTCTCCTCCCCAGAAAGCACCTTATAGGAATGGACTTTTACATAAAGAACATGTTAAGGATCTACTCCACAAAGGACTTATAAGGATTAGATCTTCTCCTTCTCTTCGTTGAAAAGAAGAACAAGACTTATAGGATGTGGATTGACTTTAGAGCACTCAATAAGATCAAGATTAAAAATAAATATCCTATTCCTAGGATAGAGGATTTGCTAGATAGACTTCATGGAGCACATGTTTTTAGCAAGATTGATCTTAAATCTCAGTATCATCATATAAAAATGACACAAAATAAGAGTTATAAGACTTCCTTTACAAATCAAACTGGTCATTTTGAATTCATGGTAATGCCTTTTGGAGTCATAAATGCACCTATTACATTTGCGCGTATGATGAAGAACATTTTTCTTGATTATCAAGCTTTTGTTCTTGTTTTCTTTGATGATATCCTTGTCTATAGTGAGCATGAAAATGACCATAAAAATAATTTGGCAACAATCTTTAATTTGTTATGCAAAACAAAAAACTTTATGCCAATACTAAAAAGAGTTCTTTTTTTCCATCAAGAGTTAGAGTATTTAGGACATATTGTTATGAGTTAAGGCGTTCATGTATGTTGGTGTAGACCAATCACAAATTGGTGTTTATGAAGATTAATGAGGTCAAGTAAGAGTATGGACATAGTACCAAAGAAAAATAAATAGTTACAAATCTGTGTCAACTACCATAAGTTTAACAAGGTCACTATATATGATGTTTTTCCTTTATCCTTCCTTGACAGTATGAAGATGATGTTGTTGGCTATGAAATCTATTCCTTCTTAGATGACTATAGTGTTAACAATCAAGTGTGCATGGTCACAATCGATACATCAAAAATGACATTTATTACATCCTAGGGAGTTTATGCATGTATCGTAATGTGGTTTGGTCTTAGAAATGCTCCTAGAACTTCCCACCATTGTATGAAGGACATTTTCTCTCCATACTTCACCACCTTCATGCACGTTTGGATGACTTCTCAATTACATGCTATAAAGTTACACATCTCCTACAATTATGATTATGCTTCCAAACATGTCGAGTATAGGTTTTGATTAAACCCGATGAAATCTGTGTTCCTCATCCAATGTGGTAAGCTCTTGGGTTATATTATTTTAGCATAGTGGATTCATGTCAATCTTGATAAAGTCAAAGCCATCCTCGATTTTTTGCTTTTTGGGTCAAATTCAATGGCATGGATGCCATTTATGTGGTTAGCACATCTTAATGCTCCTTTAAATAAATTAATAAATGTTCCACAAAAGGATTTTGTAGTGGACCACGGAGTGCCAGAAAATTTTTGATCGTCTCAAAGTCTTATTAACCCAAGCTCCAATTCTACAAGTGCGGAATTGGGACTTGCCCTTCCATGTTTTCATAGATGCCTCAGACATTGTTATTGGTGGTGTGCTCCCACAAGTTATTGATAAATGGTACTAGCCAATCTATTGTACTAGTCCTCAGCTTGCCTTGACAAAAAAAATATTCTGTAATGGAAAAAGAGTGTTTAGGACTTATATATTCAATAAAGAAATTTGATCATTACCTCTTGGGTGGAAGTTTATTTTTAATGTAGATCATGGTGCTTTGGTTTAGTTAGTACAAAATCAGGCATGCAATGAAAGATTGGCTCGCTGAGTACTCTTGTTACAAGACTTTGACTTTGATATCATTCACTGATTGGGTACTCATCAGACCCTAATAGAATTCTTATCCCACCTTGATTCCCATGATTCACTAGAGACTCTAGACATGACCTCTTTGGCTATCTATTCCATACAATTCGAACCTATGCAATCCAAATCGGATCTGGCTATTACTCATTATAATATTATATTTACTTTCTTGAAGATTGTTCTACCATGCGAATCCTTATCTTTAGCTCAACATTAAGCTTGCTTGTATAGTAAATGTGTTAGAGTTATCCTTGATCAGCTATATGACTATGACCCCTTTGGTGTGTGGTTATGGTGCATTCATACTCATGAATTCTATTATGTTCTAGAATTAGCACATACTCACCCCACTCGAGGCCATTTTGTGGTGGATCTGACTTTAAAGAATGTGTTGCAAAGTGGGCTTTGGTGGCCCACAATGCACAAAGATGTACGTATGTATGTGCTTGCATGTGACCCCAACTCGTAGATTGGTCAACCTTTGTTGTAGTAACATTTTCCTTTGCAATCAATTTTGCCCTTAGAACCTTTTCAAAAGTGGGGGTTGGATTTTATTGGCCTTATTTCTCCTCCAACTATGTCTACTAAAAATCGTTATATTTTAATGTGTATCGATTATGAAACTCATTGGGTAGAAGTGTGGGTTTTGATGAATGCCACTACAAATTTAATAGCCCGATGTTTAACCACATATGTTTTTCCCCTTGTTGTTCTACCTATGGAAATCATTTTTTAGCGTAGTACACACTTCATTAATGACCTTTTGAATGATTGAGATGCTTAATCTCCAAAAGACAAGATATACTTGAATTTACAACAGCTCTATATCAAGTATAACTCAAAAACTCCTTCAATTATGGAAATCTTAACCAAATTATGAACAACCAACACTTTTGTAAACTATGGCTTTACTTTGGAAAGTCTGCTTCACAAAACTCACTCATTGAATCATGAAATGATTAACGTTTTCTATAAAACTTTGACACAACATCCCTAATGTTTGTGCAACTATTCCAAGTGAAAGTTCTTCAAAAGAACTTGCAAAAATTCAAATTTACTTCAACAAGTAAACCTAAGTATGAAACAGGCTTTCTCTGCAAGTGAGTTTCACATATGCAACTTTAAAGACATAGTTCCCACAATCTAGATCACATTTGATCAAATGCTTTTGGACATAGATTGGTTACCTTCCAACTTAAATTTTGAAAGCTTACTTGTGCAAAAATTTACACTGAAGACTAAGATCTAATCAAATCTTTGACCATCGAGATTGCACTTGTTTTAGGAGTCACTTATCACTTGTTACACATATGAATGTTCCTACACAAATTCTCTTAGCCTAATTACAATTAGACTCTCAAAACTTGACCATAGATGCATCAACTATAGACTTAGACACACACAAAAGTATTTCTCAATTGATTAAGCACAGAAGGAGAAAGAAGAGAAACACCAAGGTGCAACTTCTTGAAAACTTCTTCTATTCTCATAAGAAGTACATCTGATTGATTAATCTAGTCTTCATCTCTCATATATACCACGTCCATATACAAGTGTATATATACATATGAGTGTGGATTCGACACTACTTCAAAGTATATGTGAAGTATTGACAAGATTAATGTACATGTGTATAAAGATCATCTCTTCTTGAACCTCACTTCAATTCATACTTCAAGCTTCAACCTTTTCTTCATTTCTTCACTCCTATGCTTCATGTAATCATTAATTGATGATTTACTTGCTCCAACAGCTCCCCTTCAATCCCCAGTTGTGATTACCTGCATCTTCTTTATCCTTGCCATATCTTTAAATCTCTGCAACTTAGGTCCATCCAAGCTCTTTGTCAACATATCTGCAAGTTGATCTTTTGTAGGAGTATGCATGATTTATATCTCTTTATCAATAACCTTCTCTCTCAGAAAATGATATTGAATCTCAATGTGTTTAGTCCTGACATGAAACACAGGGTTAGATCCCAAATACAAAGAACTCATGTAAAACTCTTCATGAGAGTTTTTAGCCATATGGCTTCTTTTGTCGCTTCTACCATACCTTTGTACTTTTCTTTTGTAGATCACAAAGCAACTGTATGTTGCTTCTTAGAACACCATGAAATTAATTTATCTCCCACATAACACAAATACCCATGTGTTGATCTCCTATCATTAGAGCTACCTGCCCAATCTACATCACTATATATCTTGACTCTTGTATCTGAAGTGAACCCATAATACAAACCTTCTTTAAGTGTGGCCTTGATATATCTTAGCACCCTTTGACCTACAATCCAATGTTCCTTTCTAGGATGATGCATGAATTGAGATAGAACTCCAACTACATATGGTAAATTAGGCCTTGTGAATGTAGCATAAATCAAGCTACCCACCAAACTCTGATAAAGCTTAATGTCTTTGAATTCTTCTCCTCCATATCAACTCAGTTTGTGATTCACTTCCATTGGAGTTGATGCTATCCTACAATCTTCCATTTAAATTTGAATAGCAAATTCTTCAAATACCTTTCTTGAGTCACATATACTCCATGTTGAGTATATGAAATCTCCATTCCCAAGAAATATGACAAATCTCCCAAGTCACTGATCTTGAATTCTTTCTCCATCTGCTTCTTAAGCATTTGTATGCCTTTTTCATATGTACTTGTAAGTATTATGCCATCAACATAAATACAAACATAGATAAATCCATCTTCATTTGCTTTGATTAGCAAGCTACTATCTGCCTTTGATGCCTGGAAACCAAGTTCCTTCAAGAACTTCACAACCTATAACTCCATTCCCTTAGGGCCTTCTTCAAGCCATACAAAGCTCTCTTGAGATTGCACACATGATCTTTGCATGCCGCAATAGCTATGAGAGTTCTTATGGTTGTCATCTTTGCAACAGGACTATAGGTTTCATCATAGTCCACACCATATGTCTGTGCATATCCTTTTATAACAAGTCTAGGTTTATACCTAGAAACACTTCCATTTGCATACCTCTTTGTTTTTTAGACCCGTTTGCATCCTATCATTTTTTGATTATTTGGTTTGGGTAGTAAGTCCCAAGTCTCATTCTCAATGAGTGCATCATATTCTTCCTTCATAAATTTCTCCCAATTCTCCTTTCCTTTTTCCTCATCATATGTAGAAGGATCTTCATCTGTTTTTATCATGTAAGCATAGTCTTTAGTAGTCAAGAATGAAGTATCATAGCTATACCTTATGGGTTGCCTTTTGTTCCTTGATGACCTCCTAAGTTCTCCACTCCTTGAAGTTTCTGTTTCATCATATTCTCCATCAAACCTTGGCAATTCTTCAACATCAATTGGAACTTCAACATTATCTTCTTCATCACAAATTTGAACCTCTCATTTACCCTTCTTTTGACTCAATACTTCTTCAAGTCCTACATAAGCACTATTTGTACCTGTATACCGAGTACCTTGCTCATCAAATGTAACATCCTTTGACACAAGAAATTTCTTTGTAGATGGAGTCCACAACCTCTATCCCATTTCCTTGTCATCATAACCAATGAACACATATTTTTCAGCCTTTGGTTCCAATTTATGCCTTAATTGATAAAGAACATAAGTATATGCAAAACAACCAAATACTTTGCAATGATCTAATGTGGGCCTCTTACCCTGCAAAGCTTTACATGGTAGCCCATTAACCAAGTATTAGGATGTATTTATAGCCTCAACCCATAGATAGTTAGGGCAATTCTTCTCTTTCAACATTGACCTTACAAATTCAACAAGAGTTTTGTTTCTCCTTTCGGCTATGCCATTTTGTTGAGGAGAGTACTTGCAAGTAACTTCTCTCTCTATACCTGATTTCCACAAATAATCACTGAATTCATTTGAGAAATACTCTCCCCCTCCATTTGACCTTAATCTCTTCAATTTTTGTCCTGTAACCCTCTCTGCATATACATGATAGTGTTCAAATGTGCTAAAAACTTTTGAGTTATCTTTGATCACATAAATAGTGTTCCACGTGGTAGCATCATCAACATGAATGACATAATATCTTGAACCATTTATGCGAAAGTCCTTTGAAGGACCCCACACATCTGTATGCACCAATTCAAGTCTTTTTGAATACATGAAACCTTGTTTGTTATATGATTGCTTATGAGACTTACCTAATTGACATGCTTCACATCTGTATGTCATGTGTGACCTGCAACATTAGGTAATCCAAGTACTGAACCATTGTTAATCATTTCTTTAATACCTCTTTCATTGAAGTGTCCAAGCCTTTTGTGACAAAGATCCAACTCAGATGTCTTTTGCTCCCCATGTGTGAAGAAGGCATGTCCAACATTATCTTGTACCTTCAATGTGAAAAACCTTCCTTTTTTTTTTCCTGTAACAATTTGCTTATACCCTTGGTTAGGGTCTTCAACATAAACTCCATCATTAGTGAACCTCACCGCATATCCTTTTTCTACAATTTGTCCTACACTGATAAAATTCTTTGGAATTGTAGAAACATACAAAACCTTACTCAAAAGAGTACTTCCATCTTTGGCCTTCATTGATCCAATAGACTTCACCTTGTGCTTTGTATTATCACATGTTTGAACTGTATGATTAATTACTTTATTCTCAAAATTGGCCATTAAAGCAATGTTGCCACTCAGATGATTTCTACATTGTGAATCAATATAAAACACTCTTTGGTCTTCACTTGAGACTTCACATATTGCACTCATGATTAGGCTTGAATATTCTTTCTGATCTGATGCATAATTGTAGTAGGTATCATTGTAAGATTGACCTTGCAAGTTTCTTCCACCATTCCTTCGAAAGAAGCCTCTACTACCTATACCTCTCAAGCTTCCTCTCTGATTTCTTCAACCTCTTCCTCTTTGATTATAATTCTGATTAACACTACTAACACTTTGATTATTATGCCAAAATTCATGAGTTAGATGATTAGTCTTACCACATATCCAACAAGCTTTGACGTTATCCTTGTTGTTTCTGCGTCTTCCTCTACTTTTGTCAGTTCCTCTTCCTCCTAGAAAGTTTGCTTGACTTGGAGTGCCTTCGTCTTCAACTGATTGTTGCTTTCCTTTGCTAGTCTTCTTCCTATCCTTGGAATACATTGCTTGACCTACACTCTTATCAATATCCCCTTTGATATCATGCTCAAAAGTTAGCATATGTCCTAGCAATTGATTCAAATTAGGAGTGAAATGATCTAATGAAGGTTCAGTTGATAGTATGAAACACTTCCTCTTCTCATCTCCTCTCAGACCTGTGAGAATTTGTCTTACCAATTTATCTTCTTCAATGTCTTCATCAACTGCACCTAAAGAATCAGCAATGTCTTTCATCTTTGTTACATAGTTAGATATTGATTGTGAGGTTTTCTTCTTGAATGTGGTAAATTCAGCCCATAGTGATGCCTTTTTTGATTTGGTTGTATTCTTAAAATGCTCCTCCAAATCTTGATAGAAGGTGCTCTGATACCACTGATGGAATTGATTAATCTCCAAAAGACAAGCTATACTTGAATTTAGAACACCTCTATATCAAGTATAACTCAAAACCTCCTTCAATTTTGGAAATCTTTACCAAATTATGAACAACCAAGACTTCTGTGAACTATGGCTTTACTCATGAAAGTTTGCTTCACAAAATTCACTCATTGACTCATGAAATGATTAAAGTTTTCTAAAAAAGTTTAAGGAAACCTCCTCCCAATGTTTGCATTCACATAGAAGGAAAACAAAATTTTCAGAAAATACCACATCTCGACTCACAATAATTGTGATCATCAAAGGTTGCTACAAATAATATCCCTTAATTTCAGCACTGTAACTAACAAGTATATATTTCTTTGCGTTGTCATCAAGTTTGTGACGTTTGTGTGATGGCACAAGCATATGGCAAAAAACAAAACACATGCATATGCCTAAGCATAGGTTTATGCCCATTCCAAGCCTCATAAGGAGTGTTGACTCTCAATGATTTTGTAGGACAACGATTCAACATATAGTTTGCACATATGACTACTTCCATCCAAAACGTATTAGGAATGTGCTTTTCTTTAACCATACATTGTGCCATTTCAAAGAGTGTTCTATTTTTACCCTCTACAACACCATTTTGGTGAGGTATATATGACCCTATACATTGGTGTGAAATTCCTCTTTCATGGAGAAAAGCATTAAACTCATGTGACATGTATTCACCACCATGATCTTTGCATAGAGTCAAAGCTTGTTTGAAGAGAAATTTTTGCCATACCTAAAATTTTTGAAGATCATTGTTTGCTTCCATAGGATACATCAAAGTATGGTGAGTAGCATCATCAATCAAAGTAACATAATATACATGCTT
Organism: Ceratopteris richardii; assembly: GCA_020310875.1. Lineage (NCBI taxonomy): Eukaryota > Viridiplantae > Streptophyta > Polypodiopsida > Polypodiales > Pteridaceae > Ceratopteris > Ceratopteris richardii. The sequence goes on from CM035415.1 coordinate 106,994,246, forward strand.
CCTAAAAGATGGAGTCTTGATGAGACCACATACATCACTATGAACAAGCTACAATTTTCTCATAGCATGTGTATGACTCTCTTTTGGAAAACAAGCATAATGCATTTTTCCAAGAATGCAATCTTTACGTGCATGCTTTTAAATGGACCCAAGTGTTGGCAAACTAATAAGCATTTCCTTTCTTTGCAAGCAAAGCAAATGCTTGAATTTTAAGTGACCAACATGAGCATGCCAAAGCTCCATGCAGGCCATGGAAGAACTATGTGCAAACAAGGCATTTGATGCAGTCCTCTGGTATGTAGCAAAGTGATACAAACCATTCCATAATATACCAGACATTAGGATAATATCACCATTGTTGAAATCATGAACCATGTTCTGATCATCAATGAAGTGTACATGAAGTCCAACTTTGGCAATCAATGGAGCCGAAATTAAGTTCTTCTTAATACAAGGTACATAAAGTGTATTTTTCTAGAGATTTACACTTCCATTTGTAGTCGTAAGCCCAATTTCTCCTACTCCAATGAAAAGAGAAGAGGCATTGTTTGCACACACCACATCTTCTCCTTTGGATGCATCTTTCAAAGATGCCAAAAACCTTTTGCATGAAATTATGTGCTTTGAAGCACCACTATCAAAGAATCAATCCAAATTAGCCTCACTCAAAACCATACATTTTGAATGCAATGATGCATTATAATGATAGGTAGCAACACATGCCCAAAAATCTTGAGCCATGTTGGCTTTATCATTCTTTGCATTGAAGAATTTTCAGCAATAGACATGCCGGAATTCTTCTTCTTTTCATTGCACTTATCAAGCTTTCTACACTCATCAATTGCATGACTAGCCTTCCACTAATATTTGCATCTCCTCTTCTTTTGCAAATCAGAATCGTTAGAGGAATGAGTGGAAGTGGAAGGTTGAGGCATTGCTTTTGATGAACCCAAAGCTGATTCATACTTGCTTTTACCTTTTGGTGAGATAGCAAGTGCTTGTGTTTCCTCAATCAAACCACTCCTATTCACTCTAGATTGCTTCTCTTTAAAAAGAAGAGACACAACCTCATCAAATGCATGCATATTAGGATTCTGATTTGCAACCAAATGGTGTAGTGGCAAAGCTTTGGAAAGATTTTGGTAATCCTTTCAACGATATAGAGATGAGAGATGCATCCAGAATAATCTCATCTATGTTTGCCAATTTCTCTTTCAAGTACTTGATGTGTGTCACATACAGATCCATAGAATCATTTTCAGCCATACATACATCCTCAAGTTGCTTCCTTAAGTATGCATGTCCTTCATTATGCACATCATAGAAAGAAGCAAGTGTCCCATATCTATCTTGAGGAAGAACACGGTCGAATGTGCGGAACTATATGATGCTTCACAGAAAGTGAAATCAATGCATGAGCTTGAGCATCTTTTCCATCCCATCTAAGTTGCTCATGTGTAGGCAGAGAAGGAGTAACCACTATACTAGAAGAAGAAGCTCCATACTTGATAGTAGACTATGAAGTAGAAGAACTTGCAGACCTTCAATCTACATCTACCACTATGTTCCATAGTCGTTTCCCAACAAGAAAATGTTTCATAATGTAAGAGAACATTGCATAGTTGGCCCCATCAAGCTTATCTTCAGCTTTGTAGAGCCGAGGATTTTGAGATTTCTTTTGCCTTCTATTTTGACATCAAGCTTATGTAGTATCACCCTAAATATGGTCTATGGCTTGCATTGTTTTCATCGAATGTTCATGTTAAAGATAACCATGTTAAAAGACCCCGTCCTAAGAGATGTGCTTCTGATAAAATTCCATGGGAATTGGAATTTGGAATGCAACAAGAGATCCCTAAAGAGCCTGGTCAAAGAGCAAAGGAGCTCTCCCGATGGCATCTCACACATATCCATATAGGAGGGTACACACATAGAAAGATAAGGGAGAGGGAAACATAGAGAGGTTAGAATGGGATATTAATAAATCAGCAGCACACTTGGGAGCTCAAACTTATGATTTTACAACGATTGGATGAGCACATCCGAGAGATTCTCTTCACTTCTGCTTAGGTTACACTATATGACTTCAATGTCGACAAATGCCAATCGAGTCAAAAGGGTGCGGAGGGGTCTCTATTCATTGTGAAAAAAAGAAATAAACCTTGGTTTTGGTTCATCGTTATGAATAGGCAAAGGACAAGGAATCTAGTTGAGGATGTATCTGATGTTTTTGACTGTGAAGTACAAGTGCCATATTTGATCTACAGAAATACAATCAATGAAGTGAATGGCATATGGTTTTACAATAGTCAGAAATTTGAAGAGGATGGGAATCTCCTTGCAAGAATCTCTAATGCCTATTCCAAAGAAAACTCTTTGTCTTTCTCTCTCTCTATGCCATATGTTGCTTTCCTGCATCGTGCCACAAACCCCCTTGTATCTCTCTCTCTCTCTGTGCCTCCCTCCCTCTCTCTCTTTGCCTCCCTCCCTCTCTCTCTCTCTGTGCTATCTCCACATTCCTCACCCCCCAGCCCTCCTCTCTCCACATCTCGCATCCCTCCCACTCCCTCCCTCTCTCTCTCTCTCCCTTGCCACTTGCCATTTCCTATTTGCATCTTGCATCTCTCCCCTTTCTCTCTCTCTCTCTCTCACTCCCTCCCCCCCAATCAACCATGAGTCCCACCCGTAGCAGTGCCATCTGTAATGTGCCTTTTTCTATCTTTCTCTTTCTGTCTCTCTCTCTCTCTCTCTCTCTCTCTCTCTCTCTCTCTCTCTTTCTCTCCCTTGAAGTCCACCATGAGTCCCTCCTCAAGCAAGGCCATCCATAGCCTGCCTTTCTTTCTCTATCTCTATCTCTCTCTCTTTCTCTCTCCACCTTGCACAGTCTGCCATGAGTCCCACCCATAGGAGTGCCATCTACAACCCACCTTCTCTATCTCTCTCTCTCTCTCTCTCTCTCTCTCTCTCTCTCTCTCTCTCTCTCTCTCTCTCTCTCTCTCTCTCTCTCCCCTCCCCCCCCCCGCAGTCTGCCATTAGTCCCACTCGTAGTAGCACCATTCTCAACCCGCCTCTCTCTCTCTCTCTCCATGCCACCATTTCCCCCCATAGGGCTACCATCCCTTCCTCTCTGACACTGTGCCACAAGTACCCCTACATTGTTCTCTCTCTCTCTCTCTCTCTCTCTCTCTCTCTCTCTCTCCCTCCCTCCCCCTGTGCCACCGTTTTCCCCCACAGGTCCTCCATCCCTTCCTCTCATGCACCACACCACAAATCCCCCCTTGTAGTGTTTACTCTCTCTGTCCCTCTCTCTCTCTATCTCTTCCTCCACCGCAACTCCTCTATGACTTGCTAAGGATTAGCAGGAAGAGTAGGATTGTGTCCAACATCGGAGGGTGGCGGAGAGGAAGGAGTGGGAATGGAAGCTTGTTCAAGCATGAGTTGGAGAGAACTGATGCATTGCTGAAGTTGATCCCGTTCTCGCTTAATATGATGGCATGCGGCACTATCGCAGAGACCCATTGAATCGAGATTTGTAGATCTGATAAGGCTTTAGAGGATGAATCAGCCATATCACGATATTTATCTCTTTCGGTCTTAAGCAGGCATACTGAATCTTGGAGAGATTTCCATTGAGATGAGGCTAACCTATTGATGTTATCAATGGTAGCGATATACTATTGATGAATTGAAGCGGCTACTGATACGGAATCCAAAGATACCCTAGATGTGTTTGCACTGCCTATAGCAATGGCACTTGCATCACTGAGTAAATTAAAAAACGAGGGTGCAGTAGGAATATCAGCTGTCCGGCACAGAATATCAGCATTAGGGGCAGATGGGATAGAGGGGATGTTTGGAACATTAGCGGGAGTTGGAGAAGAAGTGGGAATTGGAGATGAAGTGGAAGTACTACTAGGTTCAGGTTGAGGGAGCGGCAGGGAAGAGATTGCTTGAGGAGAAATGACCTAGGAAAGAGATTTGAAATTGTCTAGAGGGGTGCTGATGGTAGGTTTGAAGGCTGCGGATGAATGGAAGTAAGATCATTGGGAATGGGAGTTGATGTCGAGGCAGAGTCAAGCGAGATGCGAGGTGAGTGAGGAAGGGCGGAAGTCGAGGGATGGGTTGAATTGGAGGGATGACAGACAACGCTAGTACAGGTGTGAACGTTTCACGGTTGAATGTGATGTGACGGAAGGTCTGAAGGGAGGGAGATGGAAGGGTTGGCTACAGGAAGGGTGACTGACAGTGTGGTAGGTAATTGATATAACGAAGCTAGGAACGGAGCAGAGTAAATAGAGAATGACTTAGAGCCCCGAGATAGGGCTTTGCGAAGGCATTGTGATCTTAAGTTTAAGGATCCATAGATGAGGGCAGCGTAAGGGTAAGGACGACTGTTGAGGAAGCAAAAAAGAGGGTCTGCAATTCTAATGTCGGACCACGGGATGGAAGAAGACGGGCTACATAGCAGAAAGAAAAAGATGAACGAATTAAGTATAGACATCATCCGCATGGAAAATCTTGCATTGTAGTCAAATCTTTCTCGACAAAAGTCTATAGTGGCATTGGGGGACAAGCTAGAATATAAGAAAGGGGGGTTACGAAAGCTGATTATTGAGGACCCTACACCCTCTGCAAGAGCAGGAATGGAAAGAATACCAGAGCGAAAATGAGGAAATAGACAAAGAGCTTCATAAACATCGCTATTATTGGTAGGGTCATTCAAAAGAACATTAGCTAATCCCAGAGACCCGCATGATGAAGGTTTTCTTCAGAAAAAAGGCTAATCTGTTCGACAGAGGGTAAGGACAAATGAATGCGAATTCGGAGTCTCAAATCAGCAGGATGAAATATGCGGACGTAATCAGCTGAAGGGGAATTAGGTTGAGAATTTTGAGAATTGGAGGGAATTGAAGCGATGGAAGGAGAGTTTTCTCGAGGGATGGAAGGTGGACTATAAAACACAGTTGAATCTGATGGTACTGAGTAAGTGGGGATATTAAGAAAATGGGGATCAATATGGGAAATTGGAAGAATACGACTATCTCTATGTTGAGTTGATGGCAAAGGAGGAAGGGAGATGGTCAATGCATGGGGTTGGTGGTCAATAGGGGGTGACTCAGGTTGTGTGTTCTCAGGAGGGGGATAATGTAGTTGGGTTGTATGCAGTGGTGAAGGGGTAAGGTCAGAATGGTCCTCTATGGCAATCCATTCATCCATGAATATAACAAGAATTGGAACAAACTTTTGACGAGCTCAGATTCTGTATGCAAATAGACTGGTGAATGATGAAGGGCTTTGGTGTGCAGAACAAGAGGAGGAAGGAGGAGATGGAACGAGAGAGAAGAGAGGAGAGACGCGCGGATATGCGTGGGAGCCTCGAAACCCACATAATGATCTCTCTTGAGGCAATGCTCTATATATGATGTATATATATGAATATGGGAGTAAGGTCACATGACCCTTACATCCCCAACAATCTCCCACTTAAGGGTCAATGTGACCATAAGTGGAAAAATATACAAAGAATGATGTAGGACTATACAATAATGTACAGGAAGAGTCCGGATCTCTACCCATACCAGATCAGCATACACCAACTGCCTCAAACAAGGTGTATCCATGCACCTCAAACTGCTCTAGACTCATATCGATAAGAGTCGAGCTCACATCTGACTGATGCAAGAACTGAAGAAGTTCTTGCAAAGCTCCCACTCGCTCTATGCCTATGTCAATCATCGAACGACTGACAACTCCAAGTGCAAATGCTCCAATAGCAACTGCAATGTCTGGTCTCGAGCATAACAACTCGTACATCAGACTCCCGAATGCTGACGAAACATGTGCTATCATGGCTAACCTAAGTATGTCAGCCATGCCTATATCCGAGGCATCCAAAGCACCATCGTCATGACCAACATGTCCTGACATATCTATGTCAACATCTGGCATGAGCGAATCCAAGAATGACTGCATGATCGCTGACTCATCAACATCTAAATCACTCATCCTCTCAATCAAAAATGTATCTAGTTGTGCATCCTGAGAGCTACTATGCTCTACCATACACTGTGTACCATGAGAGCAATCTTGCTCTACCACACCAAGTGTATGATCATGCTCTACATGAGCTAACTGCACAACATCAACACCAAGGTCAAATTGATGATCACACTCTAACTGAGTATCATCACAATGCTCTACATGAGCATCCACATCATGCTCTAAAGCATCCAACTGATCATCCAAAATATGCTCCAAATGAGCATCCACATGATCAACAAAACCATGCTCCATATAAGCATCATGAGCATCCAAAACATGCTCTACATATGCATCCATCTGAGCATCAGAATCATGCCATACATGTGCATCAAGAATGTCCATAGACCTATCTATAGGTAGACAGAATGAGACATGACGAGTCTCACATCGCACATAAGGTTGAATTCCCACTGAGACGAGACTGTCTCTCACATGAAGTACCTGCAGTGGATACCTGTGCCCAAACCTGGCACCTCTAACAAGCATAAGCTGTCCCAACCGCAACTGAAAATGATGCTCACCAAGGAATGCATAACATCTGCTCTCCTGTAACTGGCTAACTGAAATCAAGCTCATAGGGAATGAAGGCACATAGCGTACATGTCTGAGCATAAGTGATGCTCCACTAGGTAGCATAAGGCATATATCTCCTGCACCCTCAATGTCATATGTCGTACCGTCAGGCAACTGCACACATCCACGACTCTCACGTGAGAATCGACAAAACCACTCACGATGTGGAGTAACATGAAAAGTAGCTAATGCATCAAGCAACCAAGCCATATGTGTGCTATCAAATGAACAAGAGGAATCCTGAGATGATCCATAGAAGAAAATGACATCACCATCACTGGCATAATCAACTGTCATAGACTCTCCTGAAATCACTACCTGACCTGCATCATGTGCATATCTCTGACGTCGTCGTCGCATCCGCCTGAAGCAACGTCGTCGAATATGGCACTCATGACCACAGTGCCAACATCGAAGTCGTCGATGTGATCTATGTCTCACATGAGTCAATGGAATCCCATACATATCATGTAGTCTCTGCCATAATGCACTACTCGTCTCCTCATACATCACAGACTCATATATAGAATCCACAAGCTGTAACCGGATAGTGGAGCTGGCCAATGCATCCATATCCATCCATACATGGTCGGGCATGTCACGAGGCCTCTGTGCATCTCTATGCACATACATGTGTAACCCTGCACGAACCAATGTATGCCACATCTGAGCTTTCCATCTCGGAAAGTCGGTGCCATCAAATCGAGAAGACACCATGCTGGCAATCCAAGAGACTAGTAATGTAATAAGAAACTAAAAACAATACTCTATACTCAATAGGATCATGCATGCATATCCATATGCATAACTCACATCACAAATGTCTCGATGGAGAAGGAACCATGTGAACCACCTATCACATAACCATGCATCTAGCGTGCATATAAAACCATGAGCATAAGCCTGCTCACCGAATCTCCAAAGTGACCAAATAGATGTGGAAGAATCCTGAGAAAAATTCGACAAAGTATCCCCTGTAAACTGAGCAATCAAACAATATAACCAATATCAAAAGAACAATGAGTAATCTGTCACCACCTGTCACGTGTAATCAAGGATAATGGAAAATACATATGCCCATAAACTAATGGCAATACATGCCAATACAATGGCAATACAACTCCCACTCAAGAATAAATCCTGCAAGATAGTCCAATCTATCACAAATAACCTGTGACCAAGTCTAAGTGAATGGAGATAGTCAATGATCCAAAGCTATCGCACAAGCTTCAAGATCCACTAGAGCTCTCTTCTAGCATAAAAGCCGATAAAATTTCGGCAGCATCTCCTCTGTAAAATGGAATCTAGAACCAAAATAACCATGTGGGAATCACCATCCACATATGCCAAGAATCACACTGGCAAATACATATCAATCAATGACCAAATGCTAATAACGGTGACAAACAAACGTGTAATTGAGGCTCCAATCTGGATCCTGTACCTGCAAAGAAAACTAACATACAAGTACCAACTAAGATCCAATCAATCTCTCATAAAATGATGTGCAATCGGGAAGTAAATCCATAACCAAGTGGCATAAGCAAGATATAAGCCACAATGCCACTATACATCCATGATCGAACTCATGATGACATAAACCTCAAAAAAGAGTATACCACAATGTCATATTACATGCCAAACGCGTGACAAGATCATGCTCTACTCTCATATCGAGGAGCTACCACAATGATCATACACATACAATGCTTTGAAGGTCTGAAAATAAGAGCTTGCATACCATAAATTCTCTCTCGAAGAAGTTCCAAAGCAAATTCAACCTCCAAGTGCAACTAGGGTTCTTATAGTGAAAATGTGCTGCTCTGTGTTTTGCTATTTCAGAGGTGATAACCTCTGAATCTGAACTTTTGGTCTTCAGCAAACTTCAAGATCTAACTCTTGGCTACGTAAGAGATAAAGAACACCTCAATCGGAGGTGCGTAGTTCAAGATATGCTTAAGACAAGCACCTGCTGTCAATTTCACTTTCACTTGCAACAGTACTGCTCTGTATTCTGCAATTTCGGTGACCTTGCACTGGGAATTTGAATTTGAGTTCTTCTGCAAAGTTGTAGCTATCTTTCCAAGCTACGAGCATCAAGTTGAATCATCGCATTCCAAGCTGTAGAACTCAAGTTATGACAAAAAAACTGACCTGCTGTCCTACTCAATGTAGATTAACCTTCTACAATTGTCTGCGTTTTTCGAATTTTCGACACTTCAGAAGTCCGAATCAGGTTCTGCATCCTTCTGCGAAGTTGTAGCTCTCTGTGTTAGCTACGCATAGAACTTTAAAATGCATCAATCCAAGCTTCGTAGCTCGAATTATGACCGAAATACTGAACAGCTATCAAGAGATGCCGACCTGCACTTTTACCTCTTCTCACCTAAGCTTCCATTGAAGCTTCTTGCACACCAGCCTTCATCATGCTCTGATACCAATGAAGGGCTTTGGTGTGCAGAACAAGAGGACGAAGGAGGAGATGGAACGAGAGAGAAGAGAGGAGAGACGCGCGGATATGCGTGGGAGCCTCGAAACCCACATAATGATCTCTCTTGAGGCAATGCTCTATATATGATGTATATACATGAATATGGGAGTAAGGTCACATGACCCTTACATCCCCAACAAATGATTGATGAATGTTTGATGAACTTTTGATGAAGATAGACTGTTGAACAAGTGTTGATAGTGCAGGCAGTCTAGAAGGGATGACGTGGAGTTGGAAAGGATGATTTGGAGATGGTGGAAAGGAGGGTTTGGAGGGATGGCTGTGGGCAGAGGTGGTGACAAGGAGGGTGGAGAGGCTCTGGAGGAGGGGGTGTGGCGATGGTGGGAAGGCGGTTGAGGTGGGGTGGAATGTGTATTCTGGTGGGCCGCAGGGAGGGAGGTGATGGAGGAGGGCAGGGATGGTGGTGGGGGTGGAAAGGAGGGTTTTGAGGGATGGCATTTAGGCAGAATTGATGGCCAGGAGGTTGGAGAGGCGGTGGATGACGCAGTGGAGGAGGGGGTTGCCAGTGGAGGTTGTGGAGGGGGGGGGAAGTGGTGGTGATGGAGGAGGGGTGGGAAGAGATGGAGTAGTCGGGCGACGATGGTGGCTATGGTGGTGCTGAGGAGATGGTGGCGCCGAGGGGTAGGGGAGGAGTTGGAGAGTGTGGTGCTCAGGGGTGGGGGGTGGAGATGGTGGATGTTGGGATAGGGGAGGGGTGAAGGGATGGCAGGGTAGTAGGGGCGAGAGGCAGTGGAGGAGGGGGGAAAGATGAGGAGAAGGTGGGCGGGCGTTGATTTGTTTGAAGCGAGGCAGGGTTGTGGAGATTTGACGAGCGTGGAGAGGCTGTGGAGGAGGGGGGAAGAGGTGGGGATGGTGGGACTTTTTGATTGTTGGTATGTGGGGTCACAATCAGAGGGGAGGAGCAGTGGAAAGGGATGGTAGACGATGGAGGAGGGGGAAAGGTGGAGATGGTGGTCGGGGCGGGGAACTACAGGGAGTAGGAGAGAGTTGGTAGGCTGTGGAGGAGGGTGGGGCAGTGGAGATGGGTGGCAGGAACGGGGGAAGATGTGTGGATGGAGGGGAGGCAATTGAGGTGGCAGGAAAGGGTGGGGTTGTGGGCCACATGGCGGGAGGTAGTGGAGGAGGGCGGGGATTATGGGCAGGGTTGGAAAGGAGTGGTTTGAGGGATGGAGGTTGAGCAGATGTAGTGGCGAGGAGAGTGGGGAGGCGGTGGAGGAGGTAGTGGAGGAGGGAAGGAGAGGTGGAGGAGGCGGTGGAGGAGGGGGGGTAGAGGTGGAGTTGGCGGGGCAGTTATGGAGGAGGGGGGGTAGAGGTGGAGTTGGCGTGGCAGCTATGGAGGAGGGGGGGGGGGAGAGGTGGAGGAGGGTGGAGAGGTTGAGGAGGCAGTGGAGGAGGGGGGGTAGAGGAGGAGTTGGCGGTGCAGCTATGGAGGAGGGGGGGGGAGAGGTAGAGGAGGGGGGGAGAGGTGGAGGAGGTGGTGGAGGAGGGGGGGGTAGAGGTGGAGTTGGCAGGGCAGCTGTTTTGAGGGTGGGTAGAGGTGGAGTTGGCGGGGCAACTATGGAGGGGGGGGAGAGGTGGAGGAGGGTGGGGAGGTGGAGGAGTGTGGAAAGGTGGAGGAGGCAGTGGAGGAGGGTGGGTAGAGGAGGAGTTGGTGGGGCAGCTATGGAGGGGGGGGGGGTAGAGGTAGAGGAGGGGGGGAGAAGTGGAGGAGGTGGTGGAGGAGGGGGGGTAGAGGTGGAGTTGGCGGGGCATCTGCTTTGAGGGTGGGTAGAGGTGGAGTTGGCAGGGCATCTATGGAGGAGGGGGTGGGGAGAGGTGGAGGAGGGTGGAGAGGTGGAGGAGGGTGGAGAGGTGGAGGAGGTGGTGGAGGAGGGGGGGTAGAGGTGGAGTTGGCGGGGCAGCTATGGAGGAGGGGGGGAGAGGTGGAGGAGGGTGGAGGAGGCGGTGGAGGAGGGGGGGTAGAGGTGGAGTTGGCGGGGATGCTATGGAGGATGGGGGGAGAGGTGGAGGAGGGTGGAGAGGTGGAGGAGGTAATGGAGGAGGGGGGAGAGGTAGAGGAGGGGGGAGAGGTTGAGGAGGTAGTGGAGGAGGGGGGGTAGAGGTGGAGTTGGTAGGGCAGCTGTTTTGAGGATGGGTAGAGGTGGAGTTGGCGGGGCAGCTATGGAGGGGGGGGAGAGGTGGATGAGGGTGGAGAGGTGGAGGAGGCAGTGGAGGAGGGGGGTAGAGGTGGAGTTGGCAGGGCAGCTATGGAGGAGGGGGGGAGAGGTGGAGGAGGGTGGAGAGGTGGAGGAGGCTGTGCAGGAGGGGGGTAGAGGTGGAGTGGGCGGGACAGCTATGGAGGAGGGGGGGAGAGGTGGAGGAGGGGGGAAGAGGTGGAGGAGGCGGTGGAGGTGTTTGATGTAATTCAGGAATTGCCACGTTGGATTCACTATCCCTTTGACTGATCAGGATGGCAGAATCTCTAAGAAGATCAACGACGTCTCATTGAATTTTTGACTCCAATTTATAGCCAAGGTCACTCAACTTAAAGTGAGGTGACTGCGAATCAATATGAAAGGGTGGTTTAGGTGATAAAGCATGTTTAAAAGAGAGTCCTTGCAAGGATGGCTTTCACCCACAAAAGAGTGAACTAAATGAAAGGGCAAAATCAAAAGTTCTCTCTAGAACTAGAGCGCTATAGAAAAAAAAGACAATGAAAAAGTTTGATTCAATAAATGAAAAGTTATACGTGAAATTTTATCTATAAAGAAAAAAAGAAAACTAATGGAAACAAAAGAAAAGGAATATTTGAATATCAGCCGAGAAAAAATGAAAGAAATGGCTAGGGTAATTTTATGTAAAAGCAAATTGTCTATACAACCTGGAGAACCCAGGTGATCCATTCTCTTCATTGTTGTTGATGATAGGCCTTGAGCCTTGAAATATTGACCAGTGGCAGGGCCTCTCCTTTTAGCGTCTCTAATTCCACAGCACCCCAATTCAACATCTTTTTAATTCGAAAAGGGCGTTCTCAGTGGGGGATCCATTTTCGTTTAGCTTGAGTAGACATTTGTGGTCTGTGTAAAAGAACTAAGTCACCTGGCTTCAAAGTGTTAGGCCACAAGTTTTTGTCATGAATTTCTTTTCTCTTGCATTGAATCTGCTCTAACTGTTTGGAGGCTAGAATCTGGGATTCTTCCCATTTGTGCAAGATTGTGAGCTTATCTAAGACTTTTGAGTTTCTTTTTGTTTGAACCCCTTCAGTTCTGATCGAGCCATGTATAAAATCAAATGTTTCTATGGGGGCAGTCCCATAAACCAGTTGGAATGGAGAAAACCTTGTTGTTTCTTTATAGGACAATCTATATGCCCACAATGTTCCAAGATAAGCTTTACCCCAAATGGCAGGTTGTAGCATACATTCCTTCTGTAGCATGGAAATCAATACCTTATTTGTGGACTCAACCTGGCCATTTGCCCTGGGATAGTAAGATCATGAAGTCCCATGAATAATTTTATACCCGTTAAAGCTTTTGTGTAAAATCTTATTCACAAAGTGTGTTCCTTGGTCTGTGCAGATCTCTAGAGGACACCCACATCTACAGAAAATATTGGTGAATAAGAAATCAGCCACTGTCTATGGTGTGCAATCCGGTGAAGCAATTGCTTCAGCCCACTTTGTAGCATAGTCTGTTGCGATTAGTAAATATTTATATCCATGTGGGAACGAGGGAGGATATATAGGTCCTACAACATCCAATCCCGACTTCTCAAATGGTTGCCAATTTGTAGCTACTGTTAGGGGGTTATTTCTCTACTTGGTGGGTTTAGGGCCGCATCTTTGGTAGATGTCACATATCTTAGCCCTATCATTTGAATCCCTAAAAAGGGTGGGCCACCATAATCTTGCATCTAGAATTCTTTGGCCCATGATATGACCTGGGAGGTGCCCACCACCTAGACCTTCATGTGCCTTGGTTAGGATATCCCATGTCTTCTTTTCTATGCATTTCTGCAAACAGCCATCTTTCCCATGCCTATATAATTTGCCTTGAATAATGGTAAATGGTCAACTGTTGATTAGTAGCCTCTTCTTTTGCACCGAGCTTGCCTTTTCTAGGTACATTCCAGTTGTAATAAAATACTTTATGTCCTCATACCAACCCTCAACTAGTACAATAAACAAGTTGGCATATGGAAAATCATCATTTACCCCAGTTGCATTATTCATATTGTTTATTCGGGATAAGTGGTCCGACATGACATTTTCTTTACCTGGTCTATGGACTACAGAAAAATCGAATTCCTGGAACAACAATAACCACCTCCATATTCTACCAGTTGCTTGTGGTTTGTTGAGTAAGTATTTGAGTGGTTGGTGATCAGTCATAATAATGAATTTCACTCCCAGTAAGTAATGACGAAACTTTTGGATAGCAAAAACCATGGCTAAGGCCTCCCTTTCTATGGTGCTATAATTCCTTTCAACCTTGGTCAAAATTCGACTGGCATATTGAATTGGTCTGTCCACTTTCAATTCTTCACTATGTTGGGTCAAAACCGCCCCCATTGCATATGCACTGGCATCTACATGTATGTGAAAGAGTTTTGACCACTAAAGTGTGATCAAAATGGGAGTATATACTAACCTTGACCTTAATGTTTGATATGCTTTTTCCTCTTCTTCTTTTCATTTAAAAGGTACTTCCTTGCCTGTAAGCCTAGCGAATGGCCTGGCTATATCTGCATACATCTTAATAAATCTTCGGTGGTACCTTGTATGGCCTAAAAAACTTTGAATCTCTTTTGGAGATTTAGGTCTTGGTAAATTTAATATAGCTATAAGTTTTTCTGGATTAGGTGCCATACCTTTGGAAGATACCACATGTAATTGAATTAGATGCTTCTCTAAACAATCCAATGGAGTCTTTGCAAGAGTACCTGAAAAGGATGAAAAATCATCCATGAAAATTCTGAGAGACTCTACTAGCAATGGTCCAAAGATGAGATTAACTGTTCGGTTGAAGGTAGCTGGAGCATTTCTTAATCCAAATGGCATCCTTAAATATACATAAGTTTCCCAAGGGGTAATGAATGCAGTCTTCTCATGATCCCCAGGGTGGATGGATATTTGATTATATCCACTGAATCCATCCATGAAGCTGTAAAGAGTATGCCCAACTACTTCTTCTATGACCTGTTCAGCAAATGGCATTGGAAATCCATATGGGATTGTGACCTTGTTCAATGCTCTAAAGTCCACACATATTCTGACTTTCTTAGTGTTTTTCTTTGGAACAATTACCATAGGAGAAAGCCACTCTGAATGCTCTACAGGGATGATAATTCTTGCATCTTCCATTTTTTGAATTTCCAAATAAACATCTTCAGCATATTTAGGATTCAATCTATAACTCTTACCTCTTACTGGTGTTGCTCCTTCAATGAGAGGGATTCTGTGCTCTCCATAATTAGGTGGTACTCCTTCTAAATCCTTATAGTGCCAAGAAAAAACGTCTTCAAATGACTTCATGAAAGATGTTACCTTTAAGAGCACCTCTGGACGATTCCCCATCCATGTGGCTAGTAAAATGGGATGCGGCTGATCCTCATTTCCCAACTGAAACTCCTTATTGGATGCCTATTCAAAATGCTATCTAGTCCTTCCTGAGTCGCATCCTTAGTTACATTGTCCCACATAGCTGCAGTATCATAAGCAGGAGCATCTATGTTCTTAGTCTTACCTTTTAACTCTGAACCTTCCTTTTGATTGCAATCCACAGAATTAGCTTCCTCTAAATGGTTGTATAAAGGAGATTTCTTTCCCCTTCTGTGGTCCTTTACTCGCTCTCCCAGCCTAGCTACTTCAATTATTACCTCTTTTTCTTCATCTACTTCCTCTCTTCCCGAGTTTGGAAAAATCCCATAGTAGGTAGAGGTGTCTCCCATGTGAAGCCAAGCCAACATGTTCTCTTCTTCATATAAATTGGTTTCTTCAAATAGATCAGGCTCTGGTTTATCCAACAATTCTTCTTCCATACAAATACCAATTGTCTGCATCATGCTGGTATTTCTTTGATTGTCTGGTCCTTCTTCTAAGAGTATTTGCTGCAACTCCTTTCCCTCCTGCTTTACCCACATAGTGTCCTTGCCCCAGTCATGCAGCACGTTGGCATGCCTTAGCCAAGGTCTCCCAATTAACAGGGGGAAACTTCCTTCTACCTGTGACAAGCTTAAAACAACAAAATCCAAGTTAAAGATGGTGCCTTGTATCATGACTGGGACTCCAGGGACCACTCCCATGGGTCTTACTATGCTTTGGTCTGCCAGTGTTACATTAAAATGTGCATGTCTTGAAGGTTGTAGTCCAATCTTTTTCATGGTATGTTTAGGCGTCAAGTTAATGCCAAAACCACCATCTACAATAACTCCTTGAAATTCATGACCTTTGATATAGACTGTGAGCCGATGGCTCTTGTAATCTGTGAGGGGTGCTTCACCTACTGTTTTACCTTTATGTACGACAGCCGACTTGGCCATTAAACTTGTTGTTGAAGCCTCATCAATTATTTGCAAAAGTACTGACCTGAATTTCTCATCCATTTTTATTAAATAAAAAAATATTAACGTCCGCTTTCATGGACTTGAGTAGTCGTGAAGCTTCTGATTCCTTAAGATTATGGGCTCCATTGGACTTATCAAACTCCTCATGAGCTTTGTTGAATGCATGCCCAATGGCATCACTGGTATATATGAGATCTCCTTTTCGCCTTGTCTCGGCACATGTGGTGGCTTTGTGTTCAGATGTCTCTTTGTCTTTATTCAATCCATTAATTCTTGATTCTTGACCCATGTCTACTTGAGCCTTCCCCTTGCTTCCTTTCTGCACTGTAAAAGATTCAATTTCTTCTAACTGCACCACCCTGGTAGATGGTCAGGGTCTATTGATTTGATCTAACATTTCTTCTTTGTGCATAGAAATCATTTGAATGTGGGGCTGAGATGAAGAGGCTTGATTCTTAGGACAACAATTTGTATAGTGGTCTCTGGCCTCTGGGCAGTTCCTGCAATGAGGGGCATTTTTCAATAGAGTGCACCTACTTTGGTAGTGCCCACATTCTCCACATCTGAAACAAATGATTGGCCTCCTAGGCCCATTTCCAAAGTTATTCCTGTGTCTAGGGTTGCAATTGTTACCTTGATTGAGTTCAACCGCCATCACTTTTGCATTTGCGCCCATGGCCTAATGGATAAGGCATTTGACTTCTAATCAAGGGATTGTGGGTTTGAGTCCCACCGGGCGTGCCAATTTTTGTTGGGGGCTTCTTGGACAAGAAGGGATTTGAGTGTTTGTAGGAGAAAAGGGGAAAGGCAAGAAGAAAGATAAACACTAGAAGCCTCTGTCGATTGATTATAATAAGACAATTACCATGGTGATGCACAATACAATCCAATGCTTCTGTGCAAAATCCCATAGAGTTCTCAATTACAAAGTACCAAACACCCAAGGTCTTTTTGCTCTTGGCCTCCTCTGCATCAGACCTCCACCTTCTCCAAGCCTGCACTTGTGCACACCTTGCACCAAGCTTCCAATAAGGGGGAGGGATTGGACGCCTTCTGACGGCATGCACACACTGCAATATGACCTTGGGATCCTTGGGGGAATATATTAACACCTCTCTGCACACTTCCTCCATCACTCTTCATGCACTCCTTGCACTTCACTTCGCTACGTCGCACACTGTGTGTCTCTTGCACTTCTTTCTCTTGCCTAGCTTAGACTATGCTCACTCTTGCTTAGTCTTGCTTAATCCCCTTCAAGAATAGCCCTTGCCTTGATTTTAGTGTCCCTCCCACGTACTGCAAGTATAGCTGCTGAAATATCTTGGGTCCCTTGATGTCCCAAGTGTTGAGAGTTCCATGCTCCACCCTTTTGTCCAAAGCTAGAATCATTCTCATGCAAGAACATATATCCCACATGCAAGGGAATTCACCCAAACTCCATATAAGCAAGGCCTCTCCTTCACTCCCATAAAGTCATTCCACTCTAGCTCATTGCCAAGAGTATGCTTCCTCTCCTCACGGAGTCTTCATGCTCATAGAGCATCATTTGTAAGTTCTTTCCATTTTAATCTATTCATCATGTTTTGTTATCTTTTGTTCCTTCCTCCATAGCTTATTAGATGTGTGCATGTGAGTAGAGTAGGAGTAGCTTCTTTCATTTCAACATGGTATCACAGCATAGGTTCATTTTCTTTTAGTTCATATTTACTCATTATCAATAGCATAGATGCATTGTTTCCTGAATCCCTCCCACCCTCCCTCATGTTATCATCTAATTTTTCATCACTAACTCATAGGTTTGTAGTGTTGAGTTTCTTTCTTTTCATCATAATAAAGTGTTTTTCAGCACTACCATTTGCAATCACAAGTGCTTCTCAGCACTATGTTCGCTCAGTAATCCTGATCCTCTAAAAAGGAGGAGAGAGAGAGAGAGAAGAAATGCACAAGCCAAAGCTACAAGAATGAGTCTTCTGATGATGTGTCTCTACATTTTGACCTTTGGCTGCCCTCACGACTGTGTACGTGCCTTCTACTTAGGCATCAATACAAGATCAATAAATGTTCGAAGGAGGAATACTTGAAGCGTTCATGGCTTGCAGTGAAGAATCGGGAGGGCTTGCACTCAATGGTGATAAATAGAAAGCTACAGATCATCTGGCCACTATGGCTCACGCCTCTGCTATTAAAAGTGATGCACAATGCTTGATGTTGTGAAGAAACACATGCAAAAGAGGTAAGTAATAAACTAGATGCTAGTTGAAATAGTATCCTGCACACAGTTGGGCATCCTGGTCTCACAGACGGGCATCATGGTCTTCAACTACATGGTGCATGAAGCCTGCACTAGCATCGTGCATTTGTCCGAGAGAGATAGAAGTGCGCAACTCCACAAGCAAAGCTATGGGGTCTCCAACTGCCATTTTCTTCTACTTTGCTTCAAAGGTGCAACAGACAATCTGATAGTTTGTTTCTCTCTGAGAGTGGCAGCAACCGTTTTTCTTTTTCATCACTCAACAAGTGTTTGTGAAAACGACACATCAATTGCTTGGGAAATGAACCTCAAAGGGTGCAATCTCGCAAGATTTTAGCAACCTTCAAGTCGTGTACTCTATATCTCTACATGGGCCGAAGTGCCATTTTTTGCACACATGTGATTCAGTGAAGGAAAAGACGCTCACAAGCTATACCAGAACCAGAGTATGATAATCTCCATGCTTGCACACCTGCACAAACATAAGATGAAGATCAGCGACAAAAAGATCAAAAGAAAGCGGGGCCTTCCTTCTACATAGAGAGAGCGGGATATTTTGAATTTTCACCTCTCATGGGGGGAGACGCGAGAGCTTCTTTTACGTAAGTTGTGATGTCACCAGCTACTCAGCCACCGCCTGACCCACTAACATGGGAGTTTTTCGAAGCAAGTTGTTGTTGACCAAATGAATGTTGGATCTGTGGTTTAATGTCTTGATGCAGAGATCAACGTGATGGGCGCATTAGAGAGCATAACGACTTATGTCAAGCCTTATCACGTGGCAAACATATGTGATTAGCTAAACTCATTGAGGAAATTGAAATTAAAAGGCCATCGAATACATGAACTTTTGTATCTTGCACGAGAAATGCTTTGCGAGTTATTTTTCCACTTTAAAATCAAGTAAAAAGGCTCTTTTTGAATTGTATGAGCACAAATCTCTTACTCATTTGTAATGGGATTAGACACCACCTTCCTATAAAGAAGGTAGGACCTTCCCAAAGCCATCAAGTTTTGAAGCCATGTATAAATATCAAGAGATGTCCCGAAAGTGAAGATGTATCAACTCTTTCAAGAATTAATTGTATGAGTATCCTTAAGATCCAACTATTTTCAAGCCCCATGTAAAGGGACTAGACACTACTCTTTAAAGAGTAAGACCTTCCCTATGGCTTGAATTCATGCTCACACAAAGACTTTTATGAAGCAAATTGAAGGGAGCATACAACCATCAAACAAGAAGGAAAAAGAAGGGTTTCATCAACCACAAGAAGGAAAACAAAGCATCTTATCGAAGGAGTAAAAAGGACCTGATGAAAGGATCTCAAGGGCTACAAGGATCAAAGCACTACCTACCCCATGTTGTAAACCCTTTATATATCTTGGGATCCCATATGTCCCAAGATCCCAAGGGATGCCATATGTCCCAAACTTGGATCCCATATGTCCAAGTTATGTCTAAGGATCCCATATGTCCTTAGATCCTAAAAACCAAATGGACTAAGTGATCCCATATGTCACTAGTCCCCATGCTAAAAACAAAAGGGTCATCACATGGGGGGGGGGGTGTTGAGAGTTCCATGCTCCACCCTTTTGTCCAAAGCTAGAATCATTCTCATGCAAGCACATATATCCCACATGCAAGGGAATTCTCCCAAACTCCATATAAGCAAGGCGTCTCCTTCAATCCCAATAATTCATTCCACTCTAGCTTATTGCCAAGAGTGTGCTTCCTCTCCTCATGGAGTCTTCATGCTCATAGAGCATCATTTGTAAGTTCTTTCCATTTTAATCTATTCATCATGTTTTGTTATCTTTTTTTCCTTCCTCCATAGCTTATTAGATGTGTGCATGTGAGCAGAGTAGGACTAGCTTCTTTCATTTCAATACCAAGATCGTCCAGCCAACAAATTCCTATTTTGTCTTGTAATGATTGGCTTGGACCATACACTTTTGTTTTCGCATACGCCGCTTCACATACTTTTGCACATTCATTTGCCTTTTAAACTCTTAATGTTTACTTAAAATCACTTAGGGGGGTTCACTTGAACCTTCCCGACACACACATGGATCGGCCCATTGCAGTTCTCTTCACCCTTTATGTGGTTGCTTCTTGGAATGTTAACAGTTGTATCAAGAGTGAGGAGTAACAATCATTGAATTCATTTGAGAAATACTCTCCCCCTCCGCGTGACCTTAATCTCTTCAATTTTTTTCCTATAACCCTCTCTGCATATACATGATAGTGTTTAAATGTGCTAAACACTTTTGAGTTATCTTTGATCACATAAATAGTGATCCACTTGGTAGCATCATCAATATAAATTCATAGTATGAAATGCTTCCTCTTCTCATCATATCTCACACCTGTGAGAATTTGTCTTTCCAATTTATCTTCTTCAATGTCTTCATCAACTGCACCTAAAGAAGCAGCAATCTCTTTCATCTTTGTCACATAATCAGATATTGATTGTGAAGCTTTCTTCTTGAGTGTGGTAAATTCAGCCCATAGTGATGCCTTTCTTGATTTGGTTGTATTCTGAAAATGCTCCTCCAAAGCATTCTATATATCACTTGCACTTTCAGGTCCTCTGATGTGAGGAAGCAAGTAATCATTCTCTGCCATATAGATAATGCTCCTTGTTTGAGCATCCTTCTTCATCCAAACCTTCAAGTCTGCAAGCTCCTCCCTAGTTGGAACACTAAGATCTTTAAATTCTAGCTTCTCTTCTTCTCCTGTGATGTATCCCATCAGAACTTTGCTCATAAGATGAGCTTCCATCCTCATAAAACAAGCTGGATAGTTCTCTCTATCCAATTTCTCAATTTGGAGACTATCTCCCATTGTTTGTTGACCTGTCAACCTTATGAGTAATGAATATACCTTTGCTTCAAAATTTATTACTTCTAATCCTTTTGATTGCTCTCGTGTGTCTCCCTTTAGCTTTTCCTTCACACTTTGTCCTCTTGAATCTTCAGATGTTTAATTTGGTATGTCTGCAATAGTCGGGATCTTCTGTTGCTTCAACTTTTGATAGAACCTGCTCTGATACCACTGATGGAATTTATTAATCTCCAAAATACAAGCTATACTTGAATTTAGAACAGCTTTATATCAAGTATAACTCAAAACCTCCTTCAATTTTGGAAATCTTTACCAATTATGAACAACCAAGACTTTTCTCAACTATGGCTTTACTCAAGAAAGTCTACTTCACAAAACTCACTCATTGACTTATGAAATGATTGCATTTTTCTATAAAATATTGAAGAAAACATCCTCCAATGTTTGCGCAACTATGCCAAGTGAAAGTTCTTTGAAAGAACTTGCAAAACTTTAGATTTACTTCAACAAGTAAACCTATGTTTGAAGCAGGCTTTCTCTGCAAGCGACTTTCACATATGAAACTTTAAGGACATAGTTCTCAGAATCTAGACCCTATTTGTTCAAATGCATACATAAGACATCCCATAACTTGCTGATAAAGCCTCAATTGAGAACCTACATCCTATCTCAACTAGTGTAGAAACTAGCATGCAATTCTCAAAGACAAAATGCCAAAGTAGTTTTTCAACATACCTTACTTGATGCATAAGAACTCCCCCCTCAACAGATACAAAATGGATGCCAATATAGTAGCTCAAAAGACCAAGATAAGTGACATCAAAAGTATGCTACAAATCCTCCATGAGGATGTCACGTTTTGCGTCATATGACCTAGTGAAGAGTATGTCATCAACATAAAGAACAAGTATAGTAAGATCAACCCCATCTTCACGTACATAGAGTGTGCTTTCGATTGGACTACATCTGAAGCCAAGAGCAATCACGTACTTATAGATATTGTCATACCATGCATGTGGAGCTTGCTTGGGACCATACAAGGCTTTTTGCAAGTGAAAAACCATATGCTCTTTTCCTTTCATGGCAAACCTAGGAGGTTGCTTCACATAAACCTCTTCTTGCAAATCGCCATTCAAGAAAGCCATTTTTATGTCCAATTGATGTACTTTCCAATCTTGTTGGGCAGCCAATGCAACCACTGTACAAATGGTAGTCATGCATGAAGTAGGTGAAAACGTTTCCTCAATGGCATTGTTGCGCATATCCTTTGGCAACCAATCTAGCTTTGTGGCAATCAATGTTGCCATGTACATTTTATTTAATCTTGTAAACCCAATTTTTACCAATGATATTTTTCCCTTTTGGCAATGTATGTAACTCCCAAGTACCATTCCTATGTATGGAATCCATTTTTGATTGCATAGCACTCATCAAATGTGGATTGTCACATTCATCATCAAAAGTAAGTGGCTCTTCATTATATGTTGTTGCAATAAGAGAATAATCCACAAAGTTACTTCGTGCATGGTGAGAGCTTGATCTTGTTCTACCAAGTAAAGGTGCATTCAATTTGCTATCTTGCATACTTTGTTTCAGCCACTTTGGCATAGTTTGTGCACTCTTGATAGACATGCATTCATTATGTAATACATCATCAACATGTATATCATGCATGAGTTAAATTTGATTTCAGCTTTAGCCATATTTTTATGCAATTGTTTAGCTATATATGGCTAGAAACTTCGAGGAATTTGAAACATTTTTGATTGGAAAATTTCAACCATGTTTGGTTGGAAATTATTTGCATTTTGAGCTCTTTTTTGGAAGTTTTAAGCCCTTTGAACCACAATTGACTGGTCTACAAGTGCATAGTCAAACACACCACTTTGGAACAAAAGCATGAGTGTATCAAATACATCTTCTGAGCTAATTATTGGCTTTTGTTTGCATTCAAGTAGATGGAAAACTGAATTTTCAGAAAATACCACATCTCGCCTCACAATAATTGTGATCAACAGTGGATTGTACAAATAATATCCCTTAGTTTTAGCACTATAACTAACAAGTATATATTTCTTTGCCTTGTCATCAAGTTTGTGATGTTTCTGTGATGGCACGAGCATATGCCAAACAACAAAACACATGCATATGCCTAACCATAGGTTTATTCCCACTCCAAGCCTCATAAGGAGTGTTGACTTGCTATGCTTTTGTAGGACAGCAATTCAACATATAGTTTGCACACATGTCTACTTCCATCCAAAACCTATTAGGAGTGTGCTTTTCTTTAACCATACATTGTTCCATTTCAAGGATTGTTCTATTTTTACCCTCCACAACACCATTTTGCTGAGGTATATATGGCCCCTTACATTGGTGCCAAATTCCTCTTTCATGGAGAAAATCATTAAACTCATGTAACATGTATTCACCACCATGATCTTTTCATAAAGTCAAAGCTTGTTTGAAGAGAAATTTTCAGTCATAGCTAAAAATGTTTTGAATCTCATTGTTTTCTTCCATAGGATACATCGAAGTATGGTGAGTAGCATCCTCAGTCAAAGTAACAAAATATACATGCTTCCTAAAAGATGGAGTCTTGATGAGACCACATACATCACTATGAACAAGCTGCAATTTTCTCATAATGTGTGTATGACTGTCTTTTGGAAAACAAGCACGATGCATTTTTTCAAGAATGCAACCTTTACGTGCATGCTTTTAAATGGACTGAAGTGTTGGAAAACCAATAAGCATGTCCTTCCTTTGCAAGCAAAGCAAATGTTTGAAGTTCAAGTGACTAAAAGGAGCATGCCAAAGCTCTATTCAAGCCATGGAAGAAGTATGAGCAAACAAAGCATTTGAGGCAACCCTCTTGTATGTACCAAAGTGATTCAAACCCTTACATAATGTACCAAATATCACGATAATATCACTATTGTTGAAATCATGAACCATGTGATGAGCATCAATGAAGTGTACATGAAGTCCAACTTTGGCAATCAATGGAGCTGAAATTAAGTTCTTCTTAATACCAGGTACATAAAATGCATTTTTCAAGAGATTCACACCTCGATTTGTAGTCATTAGCCCAATTTCTCCTACTCAAATGAAAGGAGAAGAGGCATTGTTTGCATGCACCACATCTCCTCCTTTGGATGCATCTCCAAAGATGCCAAAAACCTTTTGCATGAAGTTATGTGCTTTAAAGCACCACTATCAAAGAATCAATCCAAATTAGCCTCACTCAAAACCATACATTTTGAATGCAATGATGCATTATAATGATAGGTATCATCAAATGCCCAAAAAACTTAAGCCATGTTGGCTTCATCATTCTTTGCATTGAAGAATTTTCAGCAATAGACATGCTAGATTCCTTACACTCATTAAAAGCATGACTAGCCTTCCAATAATATTTGCATCTCTTCTTCTTTTGCAAATTAGAATCGTTAGAGGAATGAGTGGAAGAGGAAGGTTGAGGCATTGCTTTTGATGAACCCAAATCTGATTCATACTTACTTTTCCCTTTTTGTGAGGTAGCAAGTGCTTGTGTTCCCTCAATCAAACCACTCCTATTCACTCTTCATTGCTTCTCTTTAAAAAGAAGAGACACAACCTCATCAAATGCATACATATTGGGATTCTGTTTTGCAACCAAATGGTGTAGTGGCAAAGCTTTGAAAAGATTTTGGTAATCCTTTCAACAAGGTAGAGATGAAAGATGCATCTAGAATAATCTCATCTATGTTTGCCAATGCTCTTTCAAGTACTTGATGCGTGTCACATACACATCCATAGAATCATTTTCAGCCATACATACATCCTCAAGTTGCTTCTTTAGGTATGCAACATGTGCTTCATTATGCACATCATAGAAAAAAGCAAGTATCCCATATCTATCTTGAGGACGAACATGGTCGAATGTGTGGAACTATATGATGCTTCACAGAAAGTGAAATAAATGCATGAGCTTGAACATCTTTTCCATCCCATCAAAGTAGCTCATGTGTAGGCAGAGAAGGAGTAACCACCATACTAGAAGAAGAAGTTCCATATTTGATAGTAGACTATGAAGTAGAAGAGCTTGCAAACCTTCAATCTACATCTACCACTATGCTCCATAGTCATTTCCCAACATGAACATGTTTCATAATGTAAGAGAACTTTGCATAGTTGGCCCCACCAAGCTTATATTCAGCTTTGTAGAGCAGAGGATTTTGAGATTTCTTTCGCGGTCTATTTTGACATCAAGGTTATGTAGTATCACCTTCAATCTACATCTACCACTATGCTCCATAGTCATTTCCCAACAAGAACATGTTTCATAATGTAAGAGAACTTTGCATAGTTGGCCCCACCAAGCTTATATTCAGCTTTGTAGAGCAGAGGATTTTGAGATTTCTTTCGCGGTCTATTTTGACATCAATTGTTCATGTTAAAGATGACCATGTTAAAAGACGCCCTCTTGAGAGATGTGCTTACGATAAAATTCCATTGGAATTGGAATTTGGAATGAAACAATTGGAATTTGGAATGCAACAAGAGATTCCTAAAGAGCCTGGTCAAAGAGGAAAGGAGCTCCCCCAATGGCATCTCACACATATCCATAAAGGAGGGTACATGCATATAAGAGAGAAACATAGGGAGGTCCGAATGGGATATTAATAAATCAGTAGCGCACTTGGGAGCTCAAACTTACCATTTTACAACGATTGGATGAGCACATCCAAGAGATTCTCTTCACTATTGCTCATGTTACACTATATGAATTCAATGCCGACAAATGCCAATGGAGTCGAAAGGGTGTGGAGGGGCCTCTATTCATTGTCAAAAGAAGAAACAAACCTTGGTTTTGGTTCATCGTTATGAATAGGCAAAGCACAAGGAATCTGGTTGAGGATGTATTTGATGTTTTTGAGTGTGAAGTACAAGTGCCATATTTGATCTATCAAAATACAATCGATGAAGTGAATGGCATATGGTTTTACAATAGTCAAAAATGTGAAGAGGATGGGAATCTCCTTGCAAGAATATCTAATGCTTATTCCAAAGCAAACTCTCTCTCTCTCCCTCTCTCTCTCTCTATGCCATCTGTTGCTCTCTTGCACCGTGCCACAAACCCCCTTGTATTTCCCCCTCTCTCTCTCTCTTTGCCTCCCTCCCCCTCTCTCTCTCTTTGTTGTCTCCACATTCCTCACCCTGCAGCCCTCCTCTCTCCGCATCTCGCATCCCTTTCCCTCGTTCCCCCTCTCTCTCTCTCCCCTACCACCTATCATTTCCCACTTGCATCTTGCATCTCTCCCCCTTCTTTCTCTTTCTCTCTCTCTATCTCTCTCTCACTCCCTCCCCCCCAATCAGCCATGAGTCCCACCCGTAGCAGTGCCATCAGCAATGTGCCTTTTTCTATCTTTCTCTTTCTCTCTCTCTCTCTCTCTCTCTCTCTCTCTCTCTCTTTCCCTTGAAGTCCACCATGAGTCCCACCTCAAGCAAGGCCATTCATAGCCTGCCTTTCTCTCTCTCTCTCTCTCTCTCTCTCTCTCTCTCTCTCCACCCTCCCATAGTCTGCCATGAGTCCCACCCATAGGAGTGCCATCTACAACCCGCCTTTCTCTCTCTCTCTCATAGTCTTCCATTAGTCCCAAGTGTAGTAGCACCATTCTCAACCTGCCTCTCTCTCTCTCTCTCTGTGCCACCATTTTCCCCCATAGGTCTACCATCCCTTTCTCTCTGACACTGTGCCACAAGTACCCCCTACAATTTTTAGTCTCTCTCTCTCTCTCTCTCTCCCCTCCCCCTGTGCCACCATTTTCTACTCCAAGTCCTCCATCCCTTCCTCTCATGCACCACACCACAAATCCCCCTTGTAGTGTTTACTCTCTCTATCCCTCTCTCTCTCTATCTCTTCCTCCATCACAACTCCTCTATGTCCGCAAGTTATAGCTGCAACCCACCTTCTCCCGTGGTTCTCTCTCTCTCTCTAGTACCCATAGTTTTGCCCCCTCGAGTCCGCAACCTTCCCCCCTTTCCATTTCTTCTACTCTCTCTCTCTCTTTCTCTCTCCACCTTCCCGTATGCCTGGGCATAGCAAATGTGGCTAAGGCAAGGGATTTATCCATCCAGGTGTGCATGGATAACCCTCGCATGATCATCAAAGATGATGTACACCCTACATGGTTGCTAGATGCATTGATTTTGTCAACTGTGGTCTACGAGAAGGATCCAGAATAATGATTACTAAATATGGATATGGGCTTCCTGGTACTGTGAGATATCAATTTTTGACTAACATTCAACTCAAAAGAACAAGACTTTCCACATGTAAACAAAATTTTCTTGTCGCGATAAGTTTAGCAAGGGGCCTCTATATAGTGGCCTACAGGGGAACTACAGATGCAAGCGATGCACTTGTGGATCTCAAGATTTTTCATATGACCTTAAGCCTAGGTTATGGAGTAGTACATGCAAGGTTCCTTGATTGTGAAAAGGCCATTCCTCTGAATTTTTTCAAGAGATTGCACTTTCAGAATAAGAAGATTGTCTTCAAGGCATTCATTGGGTTGGGCTATGGGCTCTCTTCTAACCCTTAGGTTTTGGAAGCAACTAGGAGCTACTGTCATGATCAGATCCTGTGTTATATGTTTTGATGCCTGCTCTTTGCATATTACTGGCTAGCCAACTATTGTTCATATAGCCTTTACAACCTCTATGGTGGCTTGCATTTGGGTCCATTCGAGGAAGTAATAAATTGCTTAAGGAATTAATAAAATGCTTGAGGAAGTAATGAACTACTTGAAGGTCTTTATGATGGGATCAAGGATGATGAAGATGAACCTAAACACTGAGTCAGCATGGCTACCTGCATTCTCACGATTCACTCTACAGAGAGTACTTGCACTTTCCATCTCTTTCCTTTTTGGCCAAAGCTATGCTTTTGTAGGGAATATGATGCTCTTGGACCTAGAATCTAGCAGTTTACTTTTTCCTCTATTTCATAGGTTTAGAAGGGTTTTTAATATTTTGCTCAATGTTTTTGTATAGGTTCTTGTACCCCCATTTCCTTTCTTTATTCATCAAATCTTGATCATTAGATAAATTCATATTTTCCCTTTGTTTTGCATGATCAAATTTATTGTGAGTATTTTTTTTATCATATGGTTGAACTTTTAATTTATCAAATTTAACTTGATAAAAAAAATTGTCATTGTCGAAGAAATTAGGTTCACAATTCACATAATATGTATCTTGATTTCTATCAATTTTAATTGATTTCTGAATTTCATTTTCATCATCCTTTATCCTTGCATATACTACTTTAACAATCTTTTGCTTGTCCAATGTAATTTGATCATATCTTTACATATCAATAGATTTAGTGTGATTGTCACTTTAACTCATAAATTTAGGCTTAGAAAGATTTTGCTCATTGCCAAAGAATTTACTTTGAGTCTCAAAATTTTTCATAGAATTTAATTCACAAAAACTCTTTTCATCATATCTTTTAAGTTTAGAATTTGTTTTATCATCATACCTCTTAGGTCTCTACTGTTTTCTATATTTTGTACGTGTTCTTGATTCAAATTTGGTTTGATCAAAATAATCCCTCATCCCTCCTCTACCTATGTTCAAATGAAAAGGTAGATGAGCTTGAAAATAAAAAATCTTATGGTCAATTGTAGTGACTAAGTGCAATTTAATATGCATCATCATAAGCAAGACAATCATCATACACATGGCCTAATTGCTCACACCAAAAGCATCTTACTGGACACTTCAATCTCCTATTCATAGCCCTATGGGTGCATCTCCTAAGGTCAAAGATATGGATTTTATCATGCACTTTTGTAGATAAACATTGAAGTTCTTGTCCATGTTTACATTTGCATATGGATAATTCATTTACATGCTTGGTCACTTCATCAATTTTTTCTTCAAATTTGCAACTTCATTCCCAATAAATTCCTTTAAAATACCACATATCACACAACTTATATTGGAAAAATCACTAAGTTTATCAGTTAATAAAAACACATCTCCAAATTTGGCTTGATTTGAAAATTTTAACTTTTCTCCTAGATCTTTGAATTGTGTTTCCAAGTCCAAAATCGTATCCTTAATTAATTCTTCCATATTTAATTCTTTATCATGTGTGATAACTTGAATACCTTTTTCTTTCCCATTGAAATTTGATAAAAAAATAAGTATCAAGGGATAGATCAAATAGTTGGAATATGGCTTGAAGAAGAGGCTCAAAGTGAATGTGTGTATAAATTTATACAATTTGTTTTGATCAAATTCTAACACATCCAATATCTAATGAATGAATACGTGCAAACGTCTCCACTTCAGTTGTCAATGCAAGGGGTGGTGAGAAGAGGATAACTACTTGCCAATTTCCATGGAGGCGCTTGTTGGAAGAGATGGATGGATACCTCAAGGAATTGAGTGTTGGGTGAGTGTAGAAGTGCGAGAGACACACAAGAAGCACACACAAGGAGCACAAACGCAGCAAGACACACGGAGAAGACGATGGCTGGAATAGCTCTCTCTCTATTGATGGATGAACTGAACTAAAGTAAGAGCTGAATAATATCCCTAAGTACAAAGTACCACCACATATGAGAGTATCAAGTATGTGGTAACATGGGGAAAAACCCTCTAGCCAGCACTAGAGTAAAAAGTGCCCATGTATAGGGAAAAGGTTCACATCAAAGCTACTCGAGGAACACATAAGTGTAACAAACCCCCCTGGAGCGAATGATGTGAACACATACAGGGAGTGAAAGATCAGCCCCCACAAGGTAACAAGCCTAAAGATTTGTGAAAAGCTTCAAACTTTTCCCGTGGAAGAGCTTTGGTGAATATGTCTGCCACATTATCTTGGGTAGGCACATATACCAAATCAATATCTCCTGCATGAAGGCACTCTCTCACATAGTGATAATGCACCTCAATATGTTTGGTCCATGCATGAAACACTGGGTTTCGTGCAATAACCAAAGCACTCTGACTATCTATGAGAATATGCGTAGCAGCATCAATCTCCATGCAAAGATCCATCAATAGGCATCTCAGCCATATACACTCCACTGTCGCTGTGAAAACTGCCCTGTACTCAGCTTCACAACTCGATGTCGCCACTGTAGGTTGCTTCTTACTCAACCAAGATATGCATGAGTCTCCAAGGAAAAAGCAATTACCACTAGTGGACATGCGAGTATCATAACAACGAGCCCAATCACTATCTGTAAAAGCATGCAAGCATGGCTGAACATCTCTGCCATAAAAGAGACCTAAGCTCAAAGTGCCTCAGAGATATCTAAACACACATTTCACCGCTTGCCAATGCTTAGTGCCAGGGCTATGCATGAATCGACTCAACTGGGAAACTGCATACTGTATATCCGGCCTTGTGTTGCATGCATATATAAGACATCCCACATCTTGCTGATAAAGAGAAGTATCAAATGCAGCACTCGAATCCTCAACCGAGAACCTGAATCCTGTCTCAACTGGTGTGGAAACTGGCTTACAATCCTCAAAGTCAAAACGCTGAAGTAGTTTTTCAACATACTTTGCTTGATGCATAACAATTCCCCCCTCAACAGATACAAATTGGATGCCAAGATAGTAGCTCAAAAGACCAAGATAAGTGACATCAAAAGTATGCTGCAAATCAACCATAAGAATGTCAAGTTTTGCATCACATGACCCAGTCAAGAGTATGTCATCGACATAAAGAACAAGCACTATAAGATCAGCCCCATTTTTGCGTACATAGAGTGTGCTTTCAATCGGACTACATGTGAAGCCAAGAGCAATCAAGTGCTTATGTATTTTGTCATACCATGCACATGGAGCTTGCTTGAGACCATACAAGGCTTTATGCAAACGACAAACCATATGCTCTTTCCCTTTCATAGCAAATCCAGGAGGTTGCTTCACATAGACCTCTTCTTGCAACTCTCCATTCAAGAAGGCTATTTTTATGTCCAATTGATGCACTTTCCAACCTCGATGGGCAGCCAATGCAACCACGGTACGAATGGTAGTCATGCGTGAGGTAGGTGCAAAAGTTTCCTCATAGTGAATGCCATATTGTTGCGCATATCCTTTGGCAACCAATCTAGCTTTGTAGTGATCAATGCTACCATCAGATTTTCTCTTAATCTTATAAACCCACTTTGTATCAATGGCATTCTTTCCTTTTGGCAATTCACATAACTCCCAAGTACCATTCCTATGTATGGAATCCATTTTTGATTGCATAGCACTCATCCATTGTGGATCGTCACATGCATCTTCAAAAGAAAGTGGCTCTTCATTACATGCTGTAGCAATAAGAGAATAATCCACAAAATTACTTGATGCATGGTGAGAGCTTGATCTTGTTCTACCAAGTAAAGGTGCACTCAATTTGCTGTCCTGCAAAGTTTGTTTCAGCCATTTTGGCATAGATTGTGCACTCTTGATAGACATGCGTTCATTATGTAAAACATCTTCAATATGTACATCATGCATGGGCTGAATTTCATGGTCAGTTTCAGCCATATTTGGACGCAAATGTTCAGCCATATGTGGCTGAAAATTTCCAACAGTTTTGGCAATTTTTGGCTGAATTTTTTCAGCCATGTTTGGCTGGAAATTCTCTGCATTTTCAGCCCTATTTGGCTGGAATTTTTCAGCCATTTGAACCTCAGTTGGCTGGTCTACATGGCCATAGTCAAGCGCACCATTTTGGAACAAAGGCATGAGTGTATCGAACACATCTTGTGAGCTAACTGTTGGCAGTTTTTTGCATTCAAGTAGAGGGAAAACTGAATTTTCAGCAAATACCACATCTCGACTCACAATAATTATGTTCGTCAATGGATTGTACAACTGATATCCCTTACTTTCAGCACTATAAACAACAAATATACATTTCTTTGCCTTGTCATCAAGTTTGTGACGTTGTTGTGATGGCACAAGAGCATATGCCAAACAACCAAACACACGCATATGACTAACCATAGGCTTATGACCATTCCAAGCCTCATAAGGAGTGATGAATCTCAATGCTTTTGTAGGGCAGCGATTCAACACATAATTTGCACACATGACCGCTTCCATCCAAAACTTATGAGGAAGATGCTTTCCTTTAACCATACATCGTGCCATTTCAAGTAAAGTTCTATTTTTATGCTCGACAACACTATTTTGTTGAGGTGTATATGGCACCGTACATTGGTGTGAAATACCTCTTTCACGAAGAAAAGCATTAAACTCATGTGACATGTATTCACCACCACGATCCGTGCGTAGAGTCAAAAGCTTTTGTGAAGAAAAATTTTCAGCCATAGCTAAAAATGCTTTGAAGCAAGAAAATACCTCATTCTTTGCTTTCATAGGATACACCCATGTATGGCGAGTAGCATCATCAATGAAGGTAACAAAATATACATGCTTCCCAAAAGATGGAGTCTTGACGGGACCACATACATCACTATGAACAAGTTGCAATTTTCTTGTAGTGTGTGTGTGACTATCTTTTGAAAAAGAAGCACGATGCATTTTTCCAAGAATGCAACCTTCACATGCATGCTTTTCAATGGACTCAAGTGTAGGCAAGCCAATAACCATGTCCTTCTTTTGCAAGTAGAGCAAACTATTGAAGTTTAAATGACCAAAACGAGCATGCCAAAGCTGCATTTCAGCCATGGAAGAAGTATGAGCAACTAAGGCATTCGAGGCAACCCTCTTGTATGTATCCATGCGATACAAACCATTACATAATGTACCGGACATCACGATAACATCGCCATTGCTGAAATCATGAACCATACACTTATCATCAGCAAAGTGTACATGAAGTCCAGCTTTGGCAATCAACGGAACTGAAATTAAGTTTTTCTTGATACAGGGCACATACAATGCATTTTTCAAGAGAATCACATCTCCATTTGCAGCCGTAAGCTCAATTTCTCCTACTCCAATGATAGGATAAAAGGCATTGTTTGCACACACCACATGTCCTCCTTTAGGTGCATCTTTCAAAGAGGTAAAAAATCTTTTGCATGATGTTATGTGCTTTGAAGCACCACTATCAAAGAACCAATCCGAATCAGCCTCACTCACAACCATACATTTAGAATGTAAAGAAGCATCATAATGACATGTAACAACACATGCCCAAAAATCTTGAGCCATGTTAGCTTCATCATTCTTTGCATTTGCTGAATTTTCAGCAATAGACATGCCCGATTCCTTCTTCTTTTCATTGCGTTTAGCAAGCTTTCTACACTCATCAATAGTATGACCAGCCTTCCGGCAATATTTGCATCTCTTCTTCTTTTGCAAATCACCATCATTAGAGGAATGAGTGGAAGAGGAAGCTTGAGGCTTTGGTTTTGATGAACCAAAAGCTGAACCATACTTGCTTTTCCCCTTTTGTGAGATAGCAAGTGCTTGCGTTCCTTCAATCAAACCACTCCTATTCACTCTAGATTGCTCTTCTTGCAAAAGAAGAGACACAACCTCATCAAATGCATACATATTAGGATTTCCTTTTGCAACCAAACGAAGTGTAGTAGCAAAGCTTTGAAAAGATTCCGGTAATCCTTTCAACAATGTAGAAATGAGTGATGCATCCGGAATGATCTCATCTATGTTTGCCAATTGCTCTTTCAAGTCCTTGATGCGTGTCACATACACATCCACTGGCTCATTTTCAGCCATACATACATCCTCAAGTTGCTTCCTCAAGTATGCAACACGTGCTTCATTACGCACGGCATACAAAAAAGCAAGAGTGTTCCATGCCTGTCATGATGTAGAACATGACCGAATGTGTGGAACTATATGACGCTTCATTGAAAGCGCAATCAAAGCATGAGCTTGAGAATCTTTTCCATCCCATCTAAGCTGCTCCTGTGTAGGTGGAGAAGGAGAAACCACAGTACTCGAAGAAGAAGCTCCATCTGTGACAGTAGACTGTGAAGTAGAAGCACCTGCCGGTCTTCGATCTACATCTACCACTATGTTCCAAAGTTGTTTTGCAACAAGAACATGCTTCATCATGTAAGACCACATTGGATAGTTGGTCCCATCAAACTTATCTTCAGCTTAAAGCATGCCAAACAAGTCATTGCTGCCCGCCATTTCACTAAGGAACAAGAATGTGACAAAATCTTCACTTCGACGAAAACTGAAATGAGTGCTAAAATTTCAGCTCACAAACCGTCACTCTGATGGCGATTCTGACTGCACAAATGGCTTCGAATTGTTTGAATAAGTCTGGCTTTGTCTCTATCATTCACCCTAAAATTACTTATGCTTTCAAAGAAATAAAAATTACCTTCAAATGCTCATACGTGAGCATCTAGATCATCCCCAGGGAATCCTACAAACTTGGTATAAGTGATTCCCATGAGATTTTACCAGCATAACGGAAGCGTTTTCGGTATTAGTTTTGGTAATTATTGGTGATTTGGATGATTCTTCATCTTGATTCTCTTCTTGCTACTGCTTTAAACTCTCACTTGCTTCAGATCTCTCTCAATGTCCTATTTGAAACCACTTAGATAGATACTCCCCTACTCTTTCAATAGGTGTTCGATTTCTAAGAGTTTTTCCTCCTTCCACTTGTTGTTTGCCTTCACTTTCTAGTCTTTCTATTGATTTTGGCTTTGGAATATTAGTAATATCTATGGACTCTTCTTCGTTCTATCCTTCATATGCCAGCAAGTCTCTAGTATCTAAAGTGTCTTATACTCTTACGAAACTTTCTCCTTCAAATATTGGCTCCTCTTTTAACTCTGTAACTTTGTCAATAATTCTTTGTTCTTTACTCGCACTTTTCAATGGATCTTTTCTTTTCAAGCTTTCATCGAATTAAAAAATGGATGCACGGACTTGTAGGGTGTTTTATCTAGCTGAAATCACAAATATTCTACACCAGAACGTAGAAATCACATATACTAACCGTGTTATCTTCACCTTAATTTGGTCCTCAGGCCTTTCAATGTCTACTCTTACGATCTCCACTCCTTGGGAGGATCCCCAAAGTGTTAATCACTCTATCCTGTGGACACTTACAATCAGAAACAAGGATTATAGAACGGGTTCTAGGGTGGCATGCATACAAATAATCACTTTAGACTGTATTATTTTTATAGATTACAAACAAACATATTAATACTATACTTCAAAATCACACCATTAACTTAACAATTTTGCGAATGTTTTCACTACTTTAAGTGAAAAATTGTCATAATATGGCTTACGATTTTTATTGTGTAGAGAATCACTTATGCATAGACTTCACTACAATATTAACTTCACTTTTTGCATAGGATGCAAAAAAGAAACTAGTTTTATGATGATTGATAGCCGAACCACTAGCCAAGAAAAAAACCATCAAAAAATTTAAGAAAACATTGAGCAAATTGTTCATGAGCACAACTAATCATGTTAGTATTATCAGCAAGCATTTGGAGTCCAAGTTGGGAAGGAGATTTAGGAATCTTGAGACCTATAATTTTACCTTGATCAAAACAGTCCTTAACAAGCCAACCAAGAGAGTCACTAGTGATGGCAAATAAAAGGGAAGCAAGAGGGCATCCTTGTTTGATAGACCTATGAAGCGTAAAGGCCTCAGACACATGCCCATTCATAGTTATTTTGGAATTAGCATTGCCAAATAAAATACTAGTAAACTTAATGAACTTTTTACCCAACCCAACATCATGTAAAGATTGCGGAATGGAGTCGCATTCAACCCTGTCATAGGCCTTGTCAAATTCAACCTTGAAGAAGAAAAAATTTGTATCAATCTCTTTAGTATACTCTATTCCTTCCCAAATAGAAATGATAGCATTTTAGCAAAGATCTTATACAAAGAAGTCAGACAAGAGATAGGCCTGCAGTTGTTGCTAACAGCCTCCTGTTAATTCTCCTTGATAGAAACAACATAGTCTCTTGAACTCTTTTTAAGAAGGGGAACAAAGTCCCTAGAAGCAAGAATGCCACTAACCAAGAGATAATCCTCATATATTAGTCTATCGTGAAGCTCATAAATATTCTTCATTTTAATCAAAGGGTCCAAATCCTTATTTTTATATGTTCTATCTCTTGTATTATCATCATTCTTCTTTTCATATTGATAGCCTTCATTTTAGCTTTATACTTGCAAAGAATGTTTTGGGTCTCCTTAACCCACTTCTCCCAAGCAACAAAAGGATTATGCTGAGAGTTTTAGAAGTAAGTAGTAAAAATACCTTTGATCTGTTCTTTGATGAAAGCAAGTTTAAGTAATGAAATGTCACAATGAGGCCAGCCTCCTCTATAGCTACGGGCATTTAGAAAAAAATTAATAACAAGGGGAGAGTGATCTGACATGTACAGGGATAAATCCTTAGTGCATTTAAGATTCCAAAGCTCATTAAAACTATTGACACTCATATAACACCGATCTAGTATAGTAGACAAGGGGAAGGAGAGACTTTTATTATTCCAAGTATGCCCTGAATTAGGAAAACAGTCAAATAAGTTAAGAGCAGTAGACATGTTGAACCAACAAGATTTCTCTCTCCCCTGAAGTATGTTATATACATTTCCATTTCTATCAGCATGATTAAGAACCATGTTAAAATCCCTAGTCAAAATAACTTCCCCAGACATAACAAAAAAATTGGAAGCATAGATACTAACCAAGGTAAATTTCAGAGGATACCTGCAAGTAATGGCAACCCATTGATTGCTAGAATTGACCTTCACGTTTTCCACCAAGTGAGTCAGAACGGAAGATATACCAATGGTAGTACCTCCCCTTCCTTGATCATGATTAGTGCAAAATCATTTATGATTGTTGGAGGCTATGTTTAAAGTAGTGTGAAGACTAAAACCTATAGTTTTGATCTCTTGCAAGTATATGAAGTCAAGACAATTAGAGGTATCTCTAAGCCACTAATTAAACATTTTTCCTCTCACAGGATCGATGATACCCTTGACATTAAATGATACAATTTTGATAAAATCCATATGCAAAACAATTATGAAAGCAATGTAATTCCAAAGGCACAAAAAGAACCCGCAACTCATTTTCTATGATTCTTAGTCGGTTTAAGGGCCGAACTCGAAACCCTTACAACCTCCTTTCTTTTAGCCTTGTTTTTTCTAGTGCTTTTAGGGTTAATGACTACCTCGTTTTGCTGCTCTGCATGAGTATCCTCATCAGATGATGAAGAGCCTTGGGAGGAAGAGCTAGCATTCTTTTGTTGAGTTGTGTACTCATGCTTCTTACCTCCAGCAACATCCACTTCATCTACATTGGGTTTAAGAAAATCACCATCCTTTATTTCCACATCAGTATCAACAATTTCCTCTCCAAGAACGAGGTAAGGGTTGCTAACAGAGTGCAGGATAGCATTATCCTTGTTTAACCAGTTATTATTTTTCCTTTTGTTTTTATGAAAAAATTTCTTAAAAGTAATTCTTGAAGCTTCTTGTTTACCTCTGGCGTTCACAAGATCAGTATCACCTTTATTGTATTATTGTCTCATAGTTGGTCCTTCCTCTTTTGGGTACAATAGAGGACATTCCCTAATCATATGCCCATGTTTAAAACAATTAAAGCAAGCATGTGGAAGATTTCTAAATTTAACCTTTTGCTCATGTAGTCTAATGCCATGATTGTCTTCAATAATAAGAGAGGTTTTTAAATCCCTGGGAATGTCAACTTCAACCAAAAGTTGTGGATAATATTTGCGATTGAAGCTGCTCCTAGATTTTTGCCCTATCACTTTGCCTATAATCTTACCCATATAATCTATCCAAGGGTAGAATTCAATAGGGAGGTCGGGAAACTCGATCCACACAGGAATTTTGGTAGGCTTAGGTCCCTTGGGATTAAAGCGCGCATGCCATTTACACAAGGACAGAGGAGTGTTCCTAATAAGCCAATGCCCTTCTCCTAAAATTTATAGAGCACTTTTAGGATTTTTGAAGAAAAACAAATAGAAGTTGTTAGGCAGATATTGGACATGATTAACCCTATGTCCTCTATTGTCCCATTGAGCTTTAATCCATGTCTTAAGGGACTCATGAGCATGCCTTGGTCCATGGCAAATACCAAGGAGAACTTTATCATATAGATGATTTTGCCATAGACTAAGGGTGCCTCTATCTATCATCAGAGATCTTTCCTGCCTATCATCACTTTCACTATCAACATTGAGGCCATCAACAATATTTTTATCTCTGTTACTATCATCATCCACCCCATATTCAACCTTCTTTTTCCCTTTCTCAAAGGAAACAATTTTAGGGTTACCTCTATTAAGCTGAATACCGAAAGTATTGTCTGTGTTTGTTGGAGGGTTAAGGACATCTTGTGCATAGCTTGTGTTTGCAACTACGTTCTGCAGTTTTGAAGAGACCACAAGATTGAAATCTTGTTTTTCAAAGAAAGCATGACTGCTTGAAGCTCCATTAATTAGTGCATTGAGCTTCCAGTAGTCCTGCACAACATATTGTATCCGTTTCTCAGAGCTTCCTATAGAGCGATCTCCTCCCCCTCTCGAGGAGGAGGGAACTGAAAAGAGCGCATCAAGAAATCTGGGCAGGGCAACATAAAGTGCTCTGAGAAGGAAGTGAGACACAGAGCGAGAAAGCAAGACGATGAGTGGGCATCAGAGAAACCCTTCTCGGCTCACAAGTAAATATTCTCATCCGAACGTGAATTATTTCCTTGCCTATAACATAAAATTGAGAAAGCTATGTCTTCTAAAAGAAACAAAAATTCTAGGTAGGTTTTGAAGGAGTTATTGAGCTATGGGATAAATTGCTGCTCGTCATGAAAACTACACTTATTGTCATCAAAACATATTAGCATTATTTGTTTTGTTTGAACCTGTCGTGTTTTGTTTTTCAATGTTTGAGAACTAGGGTTGCTTTCATGAAGGTCAAAACCTGCTAAGGAATAGGTAATATCCCACCTATTGGATACCGATAAGAGTCATGGCCATGTAGAATATGCTCGGAACCAACCTTTGTTTCCTATATTCTACTTCAGTTATATAAACCTAGATGATGCCTTTAACACATCCTAAGAGACAAAATATACATTCGGGTTAACAGAGAGAGGGGGAAAGGGGGGGTGGGAGAGAGAGAGGAAGCGAGATAAAGAATGAGAGGGAGAGCTTTAAGTCTGTTAACGTCATTACCCCTCTTGGTTTTCAAGCCATAATGATGGCTCAATGTTAAGCCTTCTTGTCATACCTATGGGGTTCAACATTCAGCCCATATATGAACAATCTTCGACAAAGTCCAAAGCGAGATGAACAAAGTCCTCTAATTTGGACCATGGTTCGTTTCTTTATAATCATTAAGCATCCCTCTTTGTGCTATTCTCTTATTCCAATCGGAGACTTGTTGGTGAGTTATCAACTAAAAATGATCTTCTTAATTTTTAGCAACTTTATTTGGTTTCCTCGTATCAAGCACACGAAATTCATAAAATTATATTTGGTGAGTAAGATTCATGGTTTGGGCTTGGGCCTTTGGGTACTAAATATATCTTTACTAAGCTCTCAGCTAAGTGGATTTCTAAATCCTTGTACTCTTCTAATTGCTTTCTTCTCAAGTTCTACTTTCCAAGAAAGGATTTCACTTCCCGACTATCAACATGGAAACAAATAATTCCCAAGTGCTCGCTCTTGCTTTCTTCATTCATATTCAAGGAGAGGCAAGAACTCCCCTTCCTGCCATGTTCTATCAACTAGAATAATTCCTTTTTCTAGTTTATCAATATATCCCTTACCCTTCCCCATTAGAACACGAAGATGGGTTGTATGTTGTTTAAGAGAGTCACTAAGCACTCATATAACATTATAGATCCACACGATCTACTTCTTGAACAAAATCAAATTGTACACAAAACCCTCCCTTGATTTTGTTCATTGGATCTACATGTCTATGCCACTCCCAACTACTTATCCTTGTTAGCATGATTTGTGGAAGAAAGAGAGTCTCATGAATTTATGAGGTAGACCTATTTGTTCCAATTTCAATGGTAAGTGGAACTTAGACTAATCTTTTGAATAGTGGATTTAGCTCTTCAGCTGCATATGAGCTTTAAGTAGAAGCCAAAAAGAACATTTACTCTTATGGAAAAGTCTTCAGAAAGGTGATTGGAATAATGCCGTAGCTTTCAAGCTCATGACCATTAACCCTTTTTGCAAGATATTCGGAAGCAGCTTGAGATACATTCTAAGTCCTTTTCCCTTTCTTGAAAGAACAAAACAATCTTCTTTCAAGGGAGAAGGGTTGCGAGGATTGATGCTACTCAAGTCTTTTCTTAAACCCATTTTTTATAGGCATACAATCATACAAAGGAAGAAAAACATTTGTGTCTACCGCTCATGAGATTGCAAACATAAAGAGAGTTCCGTGGAGCTTCGAGCCATGTTTACATACTAGATAAAATAGTCACCACTAACCGAATTGACTAGAATGATAATGTAGTTAGAATAGTCCAAACACAACTAAGGCTAAAAAACGATAATCAAGTATCAGATTCTAGGAAAACTTTGGCAGAATGTCCCTAAGAGAATGGATCCATGAACATTAATGACCAACCATAGAGAATATGTGAAAATGTATGTGTTCAAACCAATAAATTTCTCAAAGAGTAAAGTCAACTGTAATAAAGTGATAGGTTGGAGATGGTTGAACCACACACTTGATAGGTAGGAGATGGTTGAACTACACCCTAAGAGGGAGGATTAGGAAGTAATCCTCAACCATGGCTTTTGGGGCAAGTGGTTAGCCCATCACATTCCTAACCAAGAGGTTGTGAGTTCAACTCCTTACATTGGTATCAGAGCCTAGGAAGTAGGCTTGGGAAAGGTGGATTGATCCAATGGCCTTTAAAAAAGGCGCTTGGGCATCCTCTATATGAAAGGGTACAAAGTAGCACGCATCGCTTTCACAAGCTAGGCTAACAAAGACTAAGGTGTATCTCTCAATATGTTACACCTCTCAATCTGTAGGTCAGATTGAGGCATGTAAGATACCATTGGGAAGCTCTCGGAATGAACTTTCAAGATCTACTGAGATAGCTTGGAACTATGAAGCCCTTCGGAAACCATGGGTAGCACTTGATTCAGGGCTCTGATACCAATTGTGGGATTTGAACTCATGAGCTACCAGCTAGGAGTATGATGGGCTAACCACTGGCCCCAAAAGCCATGGTTGAGGATTACTTCCTAATCCTCTCTCTTAGGGTGTAGTTCATCCATCTCCTATTTGTGAAGGGTGTGGTTCAATCATCTTGTACCTATCCCTTTATTACATCAATCACTAAATAGTTGAAAATCTAAGATCTAAATGCTTTTGCCATACTCTCCTCTTCAAAATGCACATATGATCAATGTTTAAAACTTATTAAACTTAGATTAATGACATGTAAACCTTCATAATGAATCACTCATTTCATTGAATAAAACCAATCTACCAAAGGAATCCAAGTAGGTTTATCAATCACCAAAGACCAACTAGCATACAGCTCCTATGGGGAGGTTGGGTAAGTCTTCAATACATCTCTTGAGAGACCCTAACATACCAAGTTAAGAAAGCCTTACCATGACCCTCTTTACCAATGTCAAAGGCTTTATGCAAAAACATAACAAGTCCTTCCTCATGCATATCCCATGGCACCAATAGTGAATTTGGCGACTTGGATGACAAGGTATGCCAAGGTTTACGTGCCTTCATCATTCCCTTAGTTGCAAGCCTTGGAGGACGCCACAAAAAGCTGGTGGATGGGTGGGTGTTTGCTCCGCTTGCACAATAACAAAATTCTTTTGCTTTGGATAATTCTTATACAAGTGAAGTGGTATGATGGTGTTGCACCACAATGGCTTTTGCTTTTGCTGAGCCTCACGATGATGCTCTCACCATGAAAAAACGAATTCTAGATGACATGTGTGGTACTTTGAAGATACCTATAGAATACATAGAAATTACACAATACATAGAGAGAATGAACTAAGATTTCCGTGGTTGACCAGAGTACTATAGGATTTATTAAGGAACATATACAAAAGTGTTGAGTGGCCATTATGCCTTTCACATGAGTATAGGTTTTATTAAGGAACATATACAAAAGTGTTGAGTGGCCATTATGCCTTTCACATGAGTATGAGTATTAACATGTAGAACTTCTAGCAAGCATTCCACACACGACTTTTTGAAAAACACTTTGAATTTTCTATAAGTATCGAAGGGCCATATACACATGCTAAATGCGATTCAATTAGATCTTGCATATTTGGCTATGATACCTATTACTCCCAATCAATGTATCTAGAATGGAATGATCATGTCTTATGTTTTTGGCTACAAAGCACCATTGTAGCGATCAAGAAGCTCACAAACGCATAAAGAAGATGTGAAATCCAATACAGCTCCAACAAAGGCCAGCCAAGGACAATATAGTTTAGGATGGGAGAGTTTGGCAAGAAAAGAGAAGAAGCTAGTAGAAAGCAAGAAAGATTAATTGAAGTAAAGTCTTGATGACCTGAAGAATCCCACGGTTTTTTTTAATTATTAGACCATGACGTGCACGTGAAATCGTTTGGAGAAATCCATCAAATAAAGAAGCATCAACAGACAAAGATGTTGGGAACCAACGACACACATTCTCAAATATGTCTATTTTTCGAGAATATTTAATATCTTGTATATATACTCCACGTTTGTAAAGGTCAAGGCATGCTTGAGCCTCAGGAGTATCTTTCTAACCTCATATATTTTTTAGGCCTATTTTTTAGTGACTTTTATCCATTTTTCATGTGAAACGGATAAACTCCTCAAGTATAAAGGACAAAACCCTTAAGTTTTCAATATTCAAGTAAAGATTTGATGCAAGTTACTTCTTGATCTTCTCTCTTCCATCTCCATTTTCATTTGGAGTTGTGATGGTGTTCTTGGAGTGTCCATACCCCATTTTTATCAAGGATAAGTATTTACCCCTGCATTATGAATGGTTTTCTTGCCAATTACTTGTGTTTTAGTCTCATCTGTTGGAGATAGACGTCTGCGGAAGCACGTGAACAACACAAGGAAGAAGAAGAAGCTTGGAGCACAAACACACAATACTGAATGTATTACTAGAGAATGTACAAAGATAAGTAGCCCATTAGGGCAATAGGCGTATATACAAGCCGGGGGAAAAGAACCTCCTAAAGAGGGGAAAAAGTGCCCCGGCAGTCCTAGAGTGTTCACACACATCACTACCTAAATATATCAACAAATCCCTCCTGGGAGTGATGCGGTGAACAAGGAGCTGGCACTCATGTATAAGGAAGTGCCAAGCTATGTGGAAATCACTCCACAAAAGGAAGTAAGCCCAAAGCTTTGCGGAAAGCTTCAAACTTCTCCCTAGGCAGAGCCTTCGTGAAAAGGTTTGTAATGTTCTCCTGCGTGGGCACATATGCCAAGCTGATCTCCCCAGCAGAGAACCTCTCCCTGACATAGTGATAATGCACCTCAATGTGCTTAGTGCGAGCATGGAACACAGGGTTCCTCGCAACTGCCAATGCGCTCTGACTGTCAGTGAAGATGGTGGTGGCAGAAGACTGGCCAACACCCAAATCAGCCAAAAGGCGTCTAAGCCACACACACTCAACAACCGCTGTGAAAGCTTCCCTATACTCAGCCTCACAACTGGAAGTGGCCATAGTAGGCTGCTTCTTGCTCAACCAAGATATACATGAGGTACCAAGCATGAAGCAAAAGCCACTGGTGGACACACGAGTGTCATAGCAACCAGCCCAATCTGAGTCAGAAAAAGCATGCAAATCTGGCAGTAGTGATTCCCCCTTGGGATAAAACAACCCAAGTAGTCGAGTACCACTCAAGTAGCGAAAGATGCGCTTAACCGCTTTCCAATGCGTGACTCCTGGGCAATGCATAAACCTGCTCATCTGTGAGACAACCAACTGAATATCTGGCCGAGTAATGCATAAGTAAATCAAGCATCCAACAACCTGCTGATAGAGAACAACATCAAATGCATCTCCAGCATCATGAAGACTCAATCGTAAACCTGTCTCCATAGGAGTGGCAATAGGCTTACAGTCTTCAAGGCCAAAACGCTGCAATAATGTGTCAATATATTTCGTTTGACACAAAGCCATTCCACCATCAACGTGCATAAATTGAATGCCCAAATAGTGATGCAAATGCCCCAAATCAGACATCTCAAATGAGGCATGCAAATCAGCCTTAAAATCAGCAATATGTGTCTCAATAGGACCAGTGAGCAGCATGTCATCAACATAGACAACAATGATCAGAAGCACATCATTAGCACGCTTAACATATAAGGTGCTTTCAGTTGGAATGTTCTTAAAACCATGTGCAATCAGATAGGCATGTATCTTCTCATACCAAGCACGTGGTGCTTGCTTTAAACCATATAATGCCTTCTTTAACCTGCAAACCTGGTTTTCATGCCCTTTCTGCACAAAGCCACGGGGCTAAAAAACATACACTTCTTCATGCAAGTCACCATTCAGAAAGGTTGTTTTAATGTCCAACTGATGTACATTCCAACCATGATGGGATGCAAGTGCACAAATGCTCCGAACAGTAGTCATACGCCATGTAGGTGCAAAGGTCTCATCAAAATCAATGCCTCTTTCTTGTGCATAACCCTTTGCAACAAGCCTAGCCTTATACCTGTCAACTGTACCATCAGGTTTACGCTTCAGCTTGTATACCCACTTAGTGCCAATGGCCTTCTTGCCAGGAGGCAAGTCACATAAAGACCATGTACCATTCTTCATTATAGCATCATATTCAGATTGCATAGCAGCCATCCAATTTTCTCAATTTTGTGCTTCATCAAAAGAAACAGGCTCATTCTCATCACAGAGACTAGATGCAGCCATAACATAGCAATCTGATGGAAAGGAGGCACTATGAGAGCCTGAACGAGTACGATATGACAAAGGTGCATCTAATTTGCTGTCACGCAAAGTTTGCACCAACCATTTTGGCATAGTTTTTGCCTGCTCAATATCAACTCTCTCATCAACAAG
The DNA here is from genome assembly GCA_020310875.1 of Ceratopteris richardii. Classification (NCBI taxonomy): domain Eukaryota; kingdom Viridiplantae; phylum Streptophyta; class Polypodiopsida; order Polypodiales; family Pteridaceae; genus Ceratopteris; species Ceratopteris richardii. Next base: position 107,039,098 of record CM035415.1, read on the forward strand.
AGCATCATGTAAATCTGCATCAGAAATGGAATGAATTGCATCATCATATGAAACCTGCAAAGGCTGAGAAGTTGCCTCATTAGGACTAGCACTAGCCTGTCCACCTGTAAAAAGAGGCATCAAAGTATCATACATGTCTTTGGAGCTAACATATGTCTCCTTAGTACATGAAAGCAATGGCTGAATAGCATCTTCCACAAAGACAACATCACGGCTAACCAGAATGCGTTTAGTCTGTGGATGATACAGACGATAGCCTTTACTTTCAGAACTGTACCGAACAAAAATACATTTTACTGCCTTATCATCCAATTTTCTACGATGTTGTTCAGGCACTAATGCATATGCCAAACAACCAAAAACACACAGATGAGCAACAGATGGCTTGCGGTCATGCCAAGCCTCATATGGAGTGATAGGCTGCAACGCTTTAGTGGTACACCTATTCAGTACATACGCTGCACACATGACAACATCAAGCCAGAAACTATGTGGTAAAGCCTGACTTTTGACCATGCACCTCGCCATCTCCATGAGTGACGTGTTCTTTCTTTCAGCAACTCCATTTTGTTGAGGTGTATACGGCACTGTACACTGGTGTTTTATCCCATGTTCAACCAGAAATGCATTAAAATATGAAGACATATATTCCCCCCCTCGATCAGAACGGAGGGTGCCCATTTTACATGCTGACAGATTTTCAGCCAAAACCAAAAACTGTTTGAAGCACATGAACACTTCGGACTTTACTTTGAGTGGATATACCCATGCATGCCTAGAAAAATCATCAATGAAAGTCACGAAGTAAAGGTAATTTCCAAAAGAGGGTGTCTGCATAGGACCACATACATCACTATGTACAAGCTACAATTTCTGCGTAGCCCGAAATGAACCATCTTTTGGAAAGGAAGAACGCTGCATTTTGCCCAAAATATATCCTTCACAAACATGTTTTCCAGGTGCCTCAAGTTTGGGCAAAGAGGACACCATTTCAGATTTCTGCAGGCGTAACAAACTATCAAAATTCAGATGACCAAAGCGTGCATGCCAAAGCTTTGCATCTGACATAGCCTGAGAATCATGAACTGCACATGCCGAATCATTCACATATCTTTCATAGTCTATGAGCTTATACAACCCACGACATAAAATGCCAGAAGCAATAATCACATCGCCATTTGAGAGATCATGGACTGTACACATGTCATCAACGAATTTCACAACCAAGCCAATCTTGGCTAATGCAGAAACTAATAACATGTTCTTTTTGATCCCTGGCACAAATAAAGCATCTGACAAAGTGAAAGAACTACCATCAGCAGTAGTCAGAATGATCTTACCAACTCCCATAATAGGATAAGAGGAGTTATGGGCGCATGTGACAGTATTCCCTGTAGGGGCAGGGTCGAGTGAAGAGAAGAAACTGCGCTGTGAGGTAATATGTTTGGTCGCCCCATTGTCAAAGTACCAAACATCTGAGTCTACTGCAGACATGCACTGATCATGAGAAGATGGGTCAAAACTGCAGACAGTAGTAAACGCCCATTCTTCTTCCTGCACAAGATTTGCGAACTCTGTTTTTGGTGTAGAGGCCTCTGCAACAACCATTCCAGTCTCTTTCTTCTTTGCCTCTTTAGCAGCCAGTTTTGGACAGTTCTTTAGAATATGATCATTTCCTTTACAGTACTTGCAGAACAATTTCTGCTTTTCTGATTTCTTCTTATCTTTATCCTGGTTCTTCGATTGTGCAGCATTTGCACATTTCTGCTTACTAGTAGAAGAGCTCCATTTTCCTTTGCCCTTCTGACTAGCCAGGAAAGCTTGATCTGCAACATGCATAATGGACCTGTTCTGCCTAGACTGATCTTCCTGCAACAGAACAGAGACTAATTCCTCAAATGACAAGGCATTTGGATTTCCTTTCATCATCAACCGAAGAGTAGAGGCAAAACTCTGATATGAATTAGGAAAACCATTCAAAACGGTCTGCACAAGTGAGCTATCTGGTATAACCTCATCAGCAGAAATCAATTGTTCCTTCAGGTCTTTGATCTTTGTGAGAAAACTATCCATAGAATCACCTTCATTCATGTGCTCACTCTCCAACTGTTTTCGGAGGTAAGCAACACGAGCCTCATTCCTAGCCTGGTACAAAGTGGTAAGTGTATCCCAAGCATCCTTTGCTGTTCTGCAAGAGCGAATGTGAGGAATAATGGCACGTTTGACAGACAAAGCTATCAATGCATGTGCTTGGGCATCTCTGCCATCCCAACGAATCTGCTCTGCAGTAGGTGCAATAGAAACAACAGCACGAACAGGAATCTGCGGAATATCATCTTTGACACCATCTTCATCAGCTCCAACACCTCCAGCACTTGTATTTGTAGTACTTGTAGTCGCAGGTGTAACAAAACGTCTTTCAACACCCTGCACAATGTTCCACAGTCCTTTTGCAACCATTACATGTCGCATCATATAAGCCCATAATGGGTAGTTGGTACCATCCAACTTATCCTCAACAGCCAATATACGGAATACATCACTGCTTTTGGCCATGGCTGGTGACTAAAATACCTTGATGCAGAAAATTGACTGTATCTCAAAAAGTTGAATGGAACTGCCTAGACGAGTTCTGCTAGACCTGTAGCAGACTTCGAGATGCTTGACGAACAGAAATTGGTATATACCTTTGGCACAAAAGGACGAAATAGCCTGCACAAGCGCTACGATAGTGCATTCGGAGGTCGAAACGAGCTCAGATCGCGATTTCGGCACCACACAGCAAAGTTGTTTTGATCTCGGAAACACCTTGAGTATGCTCACCAAATTTCGTGCGAATCTGAGACTGCAAATGGAGGAGTGTTGACGGCGCCCTAGAAGAAGCCACGACCTGCTCTGATACCAAGTGTTGGAGATAGACGTCTGCGGAAGCACGCGAACAACACAAGGAAGAAGAAGAAGCTTGGAGCACAAACACACAATACTGAATGTATTACTTGAGAATGTACAAAGATAAGTAGCCCATTAGGGCAATAGGCGTATATACAAGCCGGAGTAAAAAAACCTCCTAAAGAGGGAAAAAAGTGCCCCGGAAGTCCTAGAGTGTTCAGACACATCACTACCTATATATATCAACATCATCTTCTTCAACAGTGCATGCATAAGCTCCATAGCTTTCTAACACGTACTTTCATGCACTTTGGAAAAGGTACACATGTTTGGATTAAAAATTTAAGTTAATGTAGTAGCACTAGTTGTAGGTTATGGCTTGTGCTAGTTGGTCTACAACACCCCTTCTGCGAAAATTCCTAAGACATCCCTCACCTTGAAGTTGAGGGGAAGGAATATTTTGTCGATGTCCAAGATTCGCAAACTATATTAAAGATGAAGAGTTTGTTCTCTCTTCATTGCTCATGTTCTCACCTACTAATATTTGTGTAATGCATCTCCTACCTGCTAATGAGGGGAAGAGAACAACACATTCCTCTTCGAAACCCTTGAAAAAAAACAAGAGTCATCCAATAAAACATATCCTAGGTCAGAGCTAACTTTATCCATCTTTTATTATCATGAATTTGTCCTCTCTAACTAGAAAGGCTTTTTCTAACCGTGGTAAATGTAGATTTATTTCTTTGCTTATAGCAAACTTCCTTTTGAATATATTTATTTACCTTCTCAAAGTTAAAGCTTAGATGTCTAATTTAAAATGGAATCATGACCTTATTGTTTTTTTATCATAAAACGATTTACATAGGGAATGATAAATGCAATGGAGAGATGGTCTTTGGCATTCTTGCTAGCCTTAGTTCCACTTGTTTTGATCCATAAAATAGATTTATAGTCTATTTGGTATGTCTATGCTCCCAATTGATCGTATGATAGATCTGCTACTTGGGATTGCCTCTCCCATATTAAAGCTATTTTTATTCTTGGTTGGAGCTCCCCTGCCATATTAAGGGTTTGTTTATCCTAAGAAGTCAATTCAATATGGTTACATATCAAAGAGATCATCCCACTATTTTCCTTTCCTTCAAGGTCATGCAAAACAATGGAAAAATTTAATGAACTAAATAGAGTGTTAAAGAGCAAGTTCTTATATTTTTAGGATGAAAATTAAGACAAGCCTTCTCTTGAGATGTTTCATGTTCTAAAACCCTCTAAAAGTAGGGAATTTATTTTTTTATCTTAGCTCTCACTCTCCCCACACACTCAATGCAATAGAAAGGAGGAGCTTTCTATTCAATCATTTTTCTGATCCTCACTTCCCCCTTCTGCTAGACGTTGGAAAATAGACTTTTTATTTGTAGCATTCATCCGAAGAACCTCGACCTTCCTGTTAGCCTCCTTGAAATTAGGAGTATAATTAGTAACGGTAAGACAAATAAATCATAAATTTGTTGAGAAGATTGGATCTTTTCAACTTGAGATGGATCCCTTACTCATAAGTGTTTTGTTAATTAGGAAAGTGTTTCTTCTTGCACTTCTTCTTTACACCATAGCAGCTCATAGATTATGTAAAGTTTCTTAGGATGCGAGGCATTTGGGTTATGACCCCTTCCTAACCTATGACAATGTAGAACTATGCTAATGAAATGATCACTACCATTCTCCACTTTCATAAGAGGATTGAGGAAGCTATAAAATGCTTGAACTTTATTGCTCCACTGCTGACTCTTAAATTGATTTCCTCAAAATTGACTTCAAGTCCTTCAATTCCCCCTCCATTAACATCATCAATGTCAAGATTTCAATAATAATGGCTCAACGTTCAACATTAATCCCATAGATAAACAATCTTCGACAAATTCCAAAGCCCATCCTCTAATTTGGGCTACGGTTCGTTTCTTTATAATCATTAAACTTCCTGTTTGGGATATTCCTTTAATCCAATTAGAGACTTGTTGGTGAGTTATCAACTTAAAATGATCTACTCAATCTTTAACAACTTTATTTGGTTTCCTCGTATTAAGCTCCGTGAGAGCGAGATAAGTTGAAGATTTCATCTAGTTTAATCGATATGCAAGGGTTAATTGGAAACTGATTATTTCTCTTTATGTGTATACATATATATGTTAATGGAAACATCCTTATAGCAGCTTAAGCATGAGAACAATTTTTCTCTTTGACATGCATGTACGTACATATATAATTCCTCTCGATTTGCTTGCCATAGAGAGCACATGTTTTCACATGTTCCCATCCCTTTCAATGCAAAGGTTTATTTCAAGTTCCCTTCACTCTTCTCCCCAATAATCAAATATCAGATAGGGCTACCTTTTCTCGAACATGGATCAAAATTCAAGAAAGTGAATATGCCTTGGCTGTGAGATTCTGCACGAGCCTCTGCTTTGCTTACTTGAAGCTCAACACATTTTCACTCTCTCATTTTCTTTTCAGATACTTCCACTACCTCATTTTCTTTTCAGCGCAAGAAGAAGCTATCCGAGGCGGATAGAAATATTGTCAAAAATATTGTTCGATAGAAAGACATTCGGTTAGAATAAATAATAATCCAAAGTCTTACGGCCTCGACATATCCTATCAAAGGGCTTTTAGATTCAAAACTCAAATAAGTTTAGATATTTCAAATGTGCTGACATGTCATTCAATACTTTATATGCAATGGTGCCAATGCTCAATCTGGTGACTTGGATGATAAGGTATGCCACGGTTTATGCCTTGGTCATTCCATTAGTCGTAAGCCCTAGAGAAAGCCACAAAAGCTGGCAGGTACGTGGGTGGTTGCTCTGCTTGCATAACAACAAAATCCTCTTGCTATCTCACAAAAAATGAAAAGCAAGTATGAATCAGCTTTGGGTTCATAAAAGACAATGCCTCAACCTTCCTCTTCACTCATCCCTCTAACGATTATAATTTGCAAAGGAAGAAGAGATGCAAATATTACTGGAAGGCTAGTCATGCTATTGATAAGTGTAAAACGCTTGATAAGTGCAATGAAAAGAAGAAGGAATCCAACATGTCTATTGCTGAAAATTCTTCAATGCAAAGAATGATAAAGCCAACATGGCTCAAGCTTTTTAGGCATGTGTTGCTACCTATCATTATAATGCATCATTGCATTCAAAATATATGGTTTTGAGTGAGGCCAATTTCTATAAGGAAGGACATGCTTATTGGTTCGCCAACACTTGAGTCCATTTAAAAGCATGCACGTAAAAGTTGCATTCTTGGAAAAATGCATGGTGCTTGTTTTCCAAAACATATTCATACACACACTATGCGAAAATTGCAGCTTGTTCATAGTGATGTATGTCGTCTCATCAAGCCGCCACCTTTTGGGAAACATGTATATTTTGTTACTTTGATTGATGATGCTACTCACCATGCATGGATGTATCCTATGAAAGCAAACAATGAGGTATGTTCTTGCTTGAAAACATTTTTAGCTATGGTCGAAAATTTCTCTTCAAACAAGCTTTGACTCTATGCAAAGATCATGGTGGTGAATACATGTCACATGAGTTTAATGCTTTTCTCCATGAAAAAGGAATTTCACACCAATGTATGGTATACCTCAACAAAATGGTGTTGTTGAGGGTAAAAATAGAACACTCCTTGAAATGGCATAATGTATGGTTAAAGAAAAGCACATTCCTAATAAGTTTTTGATGGAAGTAGTCATCTGTGCAAACTCTATGTTGAATCACTGTCCTACAAAAGCATTGAGAGTCAACACTCCATATGAGTCTTAGAATGGGCATAAACCTATGGTTACTCATATGCATGTGTTTTGTTGTCTAGCATATGCTCTCGTGCCATCACAAAAACGTCACAAACTTGATGATAAGGCAAAGAAATATATACTTGTTAGTTATATTGCTGAAAGTAAGCGATATTGTTTGTACCATCCATTGATGATCACAATTATTGTGAATCTAGATGTGGTATTTTCTAAGAGTTTAGTTTTCTATCTACTTGAATGCAAACAAAAGCCAATAGTTAGCTTACAATATGTATTTGATACACTCATGCTTTTTTTTCAAAGTGGTGTGTTTGACTACGCACATGTAGACCAGTCAAGAAGGACTCAAAAGTTCCAAAAAACGAGTTGAAAATGCAAATAATTTCTAGCCAAACATGGCTGAAACTTTTGAGTTGAAAATCATCGGAACTGCTGGAAGTTTCTAGCCACATATAGCTAAACATTTGCATAAAAATATGGCTAAAGGTGAAATCAAATTCAATGCATGCATGATATACATGTTGATGATGTATTACATAATGAATACATGTCTATCAGGAGTGCATAAACTATGCCAAAGTGGCTGAAACAAACTTTGCAAAATATCAAATTGAGTGCACCTTTACTTGGTAGAACAAGATCAAGCTCTCACTATGCACCAAGTAACTTTGTGGATTATTCTCTTATTGCAACAATATGTAATGAAGAGCCACTTACTTTTGAAGATGTATGTGAAAATCCACATTGGATGAGTGCTATGCAATCAAAAATGGATTCCATACATATGGATGGTACTTAGGAGTTACATGCATTGCCAGAAGGGAAAATTATCATTGGTAAAAAATGGGTTTACAAGATTAAAAGAAATTTACATTGCAACATTGATTGCTACAAAGCTAGATTGGTTGCCAAAGGATATGTGCAACAATATGGCATTGACTATGAGGAAACTTTTCACCTACTTCACCCATGACCACCATTTGTACCATGGTTACATTGGCTTCCCAACACGATTGGAAAGTACATCACTTGGACATAAAAATGGCTTTTTTGGATGCCGATTTGCAAGAAGAACTCTATGTGAAGCAACCTCCTAGATTTGCAATGAAAGGAAAAGAGCATATGGTTTTTCACTTGCAAAAAGCCTTGTATGTTCCCAAGAAAGCTCCACATGCATCATATGAAAAAATCCATAAGTACTTGATTGCTCTTGGCTTCAGATGTAGTCCAATTGAAAGCACACTGTATGTAAAGATGGGATTGATATTACTATGCTTGTTCTTTATGTTGATGACATACTCTTGACTACGTCATATGATGCAAAACTTGACATCCTCATGGAGGATTCCTAGCATACTTTTGATGTCACTTATCTTGGTATTTTGAGCAACTATATTGGCATCTGTTAACTTTCCGGTTGGTAAAGTGCCTTTTCAAACTATCGGAAGTGCGTTTTACCTGGTCCTTGGGTTCTTGGGAGTGGAAGGGGTCTGTAAAAACAGAGGCCCTATACTAGTTTTCCCAATACAACTACGTCAGCTACAGGGGTCTATTGGAGCTTAACCAGATTCGCTTATGCTCAACTATTTCAGTACTTAATTCGCTGGAGACCTTAGCACAAGAATCAAGTCACTCGTTCAGATAGATATCAAACCATTCTACAATCGACGTCACAGCGAACACAGTCATGAAGGACCGAATTTCTGAAGACCATCTGTACCTACTTAAGCTTCTTACGGTGACATTAACTTACCATACCACGACAGAATAGACATTAAAACAACGTACTCCCCGTGGTACCAGAACTACTATCTCTTATGCACAGAACTTGTTAACCATCTGGTGGATCATCTCCAGACAATCAGTTAGCCCAATACATAAAACCACACTTTCAGCAAGGACTCACAGACAGAACGTCGGACCTACGGCAGATGAGTTGCTGAAACGGGACAAGTTTGCAACCGCACGACTATCAACAAGAACGAATACAGACAAAGATCAGATCAACAGAGGCACAGGTCACTTAGACAACTCAGAAATAACAAGATTAACTAACGTCAGACCACACACAGACGAACAGTCTGGTGAATTTCCCCACCCAATCTCGTCTCTTTTTCATTGCTTTATATAAGCTTTTACAAGAACGCGCGTAACAACCTTTCGCGCGTGTTTTACAAAGATTTCCGTTATGCGAGTCTCACTGCGGCGGCCGGCTAACACTGGCACGCACGGGTGGACCCGAACCCGCAAGTTCTTACAGGGTTACTATTTCTTCGACTATTCCTTCTAAATACATATTTGGGGCTAATCTAAATATACGGGCGATCTTTTTCTTTAATGTTTCTAATAGTTGTTTAAGTGTATCTTGCTCTAGGAGTTGTGCATCTGTTCTAACAGAGCTTAGGGATATCACCTCAGTGAGCAAAATTTCGGCTTGGGTTTGTAAAAATGTTTCCTGTAAGTAGAAGTCGTTGGCCATCGCAGCGTCTCGGGATGATTTCATGTCAGCTAGTTGCTTTTGCAGATCAATGATCTGATCCTTCTTATTGCGTATTTGATTATCCATTCTTTCGAATTGTTGGTTATGAAATTCTATTGTTTTGTAATAAGCATCTCTTTCTGCTTTAATAGCTGCTATCTTCTTCTGTATTTGCGGCTCTTTTATCAGATACTTGTGAAGTATTTCATTTACACTTGATAACTGTTCTTTTGTCGTGTGAAGCTCATGTTTCTTCTCTTTAAGTTCTCTTTGCTGTTCCTGGTTTTGCTGGTCTTTCTCTTGTAACTGAAGTCTGGTTTCTTCCAAGCAGTTACCTAAGGCAATTCTGACATCTTCGGCGTCTTTGAGTGTTTGCTTTAGGTTAGTGAGCTCTGCGTCTGTAGCCATCAGCAATTCTTCCTTTGCGTGTACTGCATTCAGTGCTTCATCTCGTTGGGTGGTCATATCTTCCTGTTCTCTTATTATTGCTTGTAACTGCTTAATCTATTCATTAAGTGCATGGTTTTCGGCCTTTACTATGTGTAATTCCTCTTGGAGGGGTGTGATGTCTGCCTCCATTACTTCTAGTTTGTGTTGAAAATCATCTTGCACAGAGCCTGTGAGCTGTTTCAGTTGCCGCGGCAGTTGTTGTGATAAGTTGATGAGCATATGTCCCATTGCAGCTAAATCAGAAATTGCTGGGATGGCCGGAATTGGAGGTTTCGAAGAGGTTTCGGCGTGGAGCTGTTGGGAGTTCGGTGGCGAGTAAGTGGGTGATGAGGTTGAGGATGCAGTGGTTTCATCAGGGTGAGTGGGGTAGACAGGTGGGATGGGTTTGAGTGGATGTTTCGGTGAGGGAGGAGGGAGGATAGGGTTAGATTGTATTACCTTTTCTTTTGTCGGTTGCTCCGATTCTGCGTTTTGGTTTGCTGCGGACTCAACTGCTTTAAGCAGTGTTTCTAAAGCTTCCTTAGCTACTTGTTGTGTATCTTCTTGGTTGTGTGGCTCCGTTTGTTGCTGAGATATCTGTTCTGTCGAGACTGTTTCTGTTTCGGTCTGGTCTTGTTGCTGTTGCTGCTCTGACGCTGATGTTTGTGCAGATGACTCATGTTGCATCGAGGTGTTGGTGTCGTGGAATGTGTCTTCTTCTTGCGTATCTACTTCTTTATTTATTTCTTCATCTTCTCCGGTTGAGCCTAGTGCTTCGCTTTCCGAGGAACTTATCCTGATTCTTTTTCTTCGGAATAGCTGGTTGATTTCTTCTTCGTCTTCCTCATGGTCTTCTAACAGCTGTGCGGATTCTTCCTGTCTTAGGACCGGACCTCTCGGTGGTGGTTGTGCTGCAAGGATGGTGGGGAAGAGAAATGATAGGATATGTGGCAACCTGGATCTTGGCGTGTTTCCTTTGTTCACCTGCTTCATAATGGCTACGCATTCTTTGTGTATACGGCCGAAGTAGTATGTTGCAAAGTTTACCGGTTCTCGTGAAGATAAGTCGAGGGCTGAGTAGAATGCGCGTGATATTCCATAAGTTCATTTCTGGAGGTTGAGTATGGCTACTAGGAATTGGAGTGCGGTTCTCTCAGGTTCAGGTCTACAAAGAATGGCGTACTCGTTCGATGAATACCTAGGAAATAACTGTTTCATGGTGGCTATGGGAATGTTCGGGCCATTCTGTTTGCCTTGTGCAGGAAGTCTAAACGACTGAGCGAATGTTTGAAATGTGATTACTACTTGGGAGGGTAAAGAGGTGATAGCCCACATTTTCTCTGTCGCAGGTGTGTTGGCGATGGCGGATATTATTCGGGCAAAGAAAGGGTGATTCTCCACTGAGTGCCATGGCAGCTCAGCGAAGCTGGATAATCCCCGGATGCGTAGGTACTCTCCTACATCCGTAGGGAGTCCGTCATGGAAAGCGGCATAATTTGCCAAAGCTTCCATGGCGCAATACAGTCAGCAAGCACAACACGCAAACACAGGGTGACACAAATACAATAGCGTTTTTCGGCGGACTGGCAAAGATTATGTAGATGCACTGCAACTAAGAGAAATCAATCATAATACATTATTCCGCGATGTGGATATGATTATTTCTTAACTATGGAGTGCATGCATGAACGGCTTGAAAAAGACTGGGCGGCTTTAGTTATAAATAGAGTTCAAGACACGGATATTTACACTTATTTTATCGATTATGGAAAATTAAAAGAAAAGAGAAGGACTGAAAAAAGAACGTCAAAAGTCGCGGTACTCCGCGTAACGTCTTATCGCTGATGTGATGCTTGTCGATATGGTCGCAGCTTCGAACCATTTATTACTTTTGGCAAGAGAATTCCGGTTAATGTGGTCAACCGAAATGTTGCAGGGCCCACCTGTTCCGTTATTTGATAAGGGCCAAACCATCGTAGCTTAAACTTGCCGACAGAGCGATTCGATTTCGCATTGTAAAAGAGGACAAGCTGTCCTACCGTAAAAATTGGAGTTCGTAGATGTCTATCATGTGTTTTGGCTTGTCTTAGCTGTACTTCCCTCATAGTCATAAAACTGTGCCATCGATGTTCGTCTAATTCTCTGAGGGTCTCCAACCGAAATGACAGAGAAACTTCCGGTAGTAATTTCTGGTTGATGGCGACTCTTAAACTTGGCACCACTATCTCCATTGGTGCTATAGCTTCGATTCCAAAGGCTAATTTGAAAGGAGTCAGTCCTGTGGTTACCTTATAAGTTGTTCGGTATGCCCACAGTACGGCAGGTAACAGTTGATCCCATCTTTCCGGTGTGTCCATAATCAATTTTCGAAGTATATTTAGCAAAGGCTTGTTGGTACTCTCGGCCAGACCATTAGCACGCGGATAATATGGAGAACTAAATTTATGAGTAATCTGGAATGAATGTGTAAGTACCTTTATCAAGTTATTAGCAAAATGAGTGCCTTGATCTGTTACCAGTTCGAGGGGTAATCCAAATCTTGGAAAAACATCTGTCAGTAGGCACTTTGCTACCACAATAGCTGTAGCTGATCGTAAAGCCCATGCTTCTGCCCATCTTCTCCCATAATCAGTGCATGTTAAGATATAGTGATTATTGTTGAGAACTGAGGGTGGTGTAATAGGACCAATGAAATCCAAGCCCCATTTCTGGAAGGGTTCTAATGGCAGTACAGGTTGAAGAGGAAAATGATGTCGTTGTAATGGCTGTCCGGTTCTTTGGCAATTATCACAGGATTTGACAAACTGCAACACATCCTTGTACATAGTCGGCCACCAGAGTCCACTCTGCAGAATTTTCCGGTGGGTTAAATCTACAGCAAAATGACCTCTTGTCGGGATCGAGTGAGCCAAAGTGATGACTGAGTTTACTTCGTGTGGAGGAATACAACGAAGTAGAATTCCGGTATGATCCACATAATATATTTCACCAGCAATCAACCGGAATCGGTGGCTGAATGATGCAACTTTTCTGCGTATTGCTATAGAAGTCTGGGATGGCAGGTATCCATTATTGAGAAAGGTCAATATCTGATCATAATAATTAGTTGGCATAGGCAGGTCGGTGCTTTCATCGTGAGTTGGTTCAGAAGTATAGATCGCTGGAGTTGTGTCATCTACACCTACCGGAGCCTCACCGGAATCTAGGCGAGACAGAAAATCTACTAAGGCATTTGAGGTGCCTGGTCTATGTATAACTTCATAGTTAAATTCTTGCAAAAGCAGCACCCATCGTGCTAACCGTCCTCCCAAATGCTGTTGCCGAACTAGATAAATAAGTGCAACATGATCTGTGTGGAAAGTGAACTTGCGGCCCAGTAGATAATGTCTGAACTTTTTGATCGAATACACTAGACCTAAACATTGTCATTCTGTTACCGAGTAATTCCGTTCAGCAGGGGTTAATCTTCGACTGGCGTAATACACAGGTCTGAACCATTTATCGTTCGTTTGCATTAGGACGCTGCCAATAGCTATATCTGAAGCATCGACAAATACGTGGAAGGGGTGATCCCAGTCGGGGGGTTGTAATATGGGAACCTGTGTTAATAAACACTTTAATCGATCAAACGCTATCTGGCACTCCTCAGTCCATTCAAATTGTCGTGGGATCTTGGTGATTACTCTGTTCAGTGGTACTTCCAAATGGGCAAGCCACCGTAAGTGTCGTCCATGCCATCTAACTTGGCCCATAAAGCGCATTACATCCTTAGGTGATGTTGGTGCAGGCGCTTCTAATACTGCTGAAATCTTATCGGGATCTACTTGAATGCCTTGCGCAGACACAATATGACCAAGTAATTTTCCACAGGAGACCGTGAATACAGACTTGTTTGGATTTAAACAGAGCTTGTATTTTCTGCATTTTTCGAAACAGCACCGTAAATGGAGTAGATGTACTATCATTTTGCCAAATACTGAAAAATCGTCGAGATAAACTTGCATAAACGAAGTAAGGTAAGGTGAGAATATCTCTTGCATGCATCTTTGAAAAGTACTGGGAGCATTTCGTAAACCAAACCACATAAAAGTGCATGCGAACACACCCCAGTTGGTGATGAATGCGGTCTTCGGAATGTCCTCTTCGGCCATCCTAACTTGATTATATCCACTGTATCCATCTAAAAATGAATACATTTCGTGCCCTACTACCCTATCAAGCATGGTGTCCAGGAAAGGTAATGGGAATGGATCTGGAACCGTAGCTGCATTCAGTTTCCGGTAGTCTACACAAATGCGGAGCTGCTTGTTCTTTTTTGGTACAATAACAATTGGTGATATCCACTCCGCGTGCTCTATAGGTACAATGAATCCAACCTTCAATAGCCTATCCAATTCTGCCTTTACCTGTGCTGCGTAGTTCGGGTTCATTCGATAGCTGGATTGTTTGATTGGCCTTGTCTCCGGCTTGAGCATAACCCTGTGTTGATAGATGCGTGGATCTAGAACCTTCATATCCTTATAATCCCAAGCAAAAATGTCAGCAAATTCCCTGAGAAGCTGAAGTAATTCTGCTTGAAATTTTTCTGGTAAGTTTTCTTTTATCTTGACTGGGCGAGGGTGGTTTGCATCTCCCAAATTATAAGTTACTAACTGATCTTCTGGCACATAAAATTATCGCGGCTTCTCGTTGTCGTCTGCTGGTTTGAAAAGTTGTAGTTCGGCGTCGTCTGTAGCAGCAATATCTTCTTTCTTATCTTCTTTTGTTACAGGTGTCATTGAGCAGATTGAGGGGCTCCAATTATCTACAACAGCTTGTAGGTCAAGGGTTCCTAAGGAAATCAAATCAATGTTGTTCTCTAAAAACTCTTCTTCTTCGTCATCTGATAGTCCGTCTAGCATATGAACGGGCTCTGCGAAATATGGTCTAGCATGTAATTCACAGGGCTGTATAGCGTCTAATTTTACAACACATCTTCGGTTTTTATCCTTGAACGTGAGCTCTTGTGCGGACCAGTCTTGTATCACCTTAGCTTGTTTCAGCCAAGGGTGACCGAAAAGAAGATTGTAATCCAGGGTGGATTCCGGCAATTCTAGGACGACAAAGGTCATCTTAAAAGTGGTGCCTTGCAAAGTTATTGGTATGTTCCGAACAAGCCCTACTGGGTGGACTCTGGACTGGTCAGCCATTGTAACAAAAAATTGGACCGGTTCTATTTTAGTCCATCCTAGTTTCTTGCATAGTGCAGCAGTAGCAATATTCACACCATCCCTCCATCAATTAATACCTGTGTGATTTTATGACTATTATACCATACCGTAATCAGAGGAATTGAATGATCGACCGTAGAATCTGGTTCCGGTTGTACAGTGGCGGTGGCCGAAATGCAAGCAGATTCGGCAGCAAATTGTTGTCGGAATTGCTGGCGGACTCCTGGTACTAATGCCAGTAATTGGCTAAGAGGAAGTGTAATGGATGCTTTGGATAGAATCTCCCAGGCTTGTTGTGATTGATTTGTAATTTCCACAGATTTTGAAGATGATGCACCGGCTGGTGCTGATGTACCTGCTACAGATGATGTTTCTGCTTCTGTGTTAGTAGCATGATCTTGTGTTGCTTCCTGAGTTAACGGAGCCTAGGTTACCGGAATTGGGTTGGGAAACACTGGTGGTTCTGATGCGATCCATTGATTAGCCTTTTCATATGTTCGTTTTTGTTCTTGAATACCGGGTTCGAATATCTCAGCCGCTGGTTGTAATGGTCTACCAGATCTGGTCTGAACAACGGCAGCTTGTGTTTCTACCGGCGTGATCTAAACCATATTTGTCATTGGATTTTGCCGTTCCTTCTTCCTTTGGTCATACTCAGCTGCGTCTTTGCAGAACCTTCTAATGTGTCCGAATTCGCCACAAAAATGACAGCGCGGTGGTGGCAAATTGGAGTTTTCTGGTGTTTGTACGGTCTGCCAGCGGTTTGCGTTATAGTTGTTCCTCTGTCCTCTGTAATTTTGATAACCTTGTTGCTGGTTGTTTCTCATGTGCGGAGGCACATAGTGATTGGCTAGTTGCCCTGGTTCCTGTATGATTGCATTGACCGTCGTTGTCCCTTATACTTTAGCGTTATAGGCGCAGTTTTCGATGGTGTGTCCGGTGGTGTTGCAGATGGCACAAAATAGCTGATTCAGTGCACAAGTGGCACTCGTATGACCTGAGTTCTTGCAAGTGGTGCAATACATTTGCCTTGTTAAATCTTCTACAACATTCTTGTTTGTCTTTAACCACTCCAGATCTTCTGTAAATCCTCCAACCTTGTTTTCCAATTGCAAAGCCATCGCAATTACTACATCTAGGGTCATTGCGCCGACACATCGGATGATCATGATCTGTTTGAGTTGGGGAGTCAGTCCATTAATAAACCATTGAGTAATGACGTCGTCTAGTAGGATGGCATGTGTCAGTGGCAGTTGCCGCAAATGTGTCCTAAATAAAGTGGCGTATTCTTGCACTGATTGGTTTACCTTCTGTCTATTGTTTTGTAAGTAGTCGAAAATTTCTGCGGGATTCTTCTTTAGTCTAAATCTTTGCAGAAATGCATCCCTCACTGCTTCATAAGTGCCGAAGTGATTCATATCATACTCTGTAAGCCATCTAGCGGCTTCATTGACCAGGGTGGACTGGAAAACGATAGCCTTATATGTCGGATCAATCGGGTGATTGAGTACTGCATAACTGATCTCAAAAGTGCGCACATGCGCATCTGGGTCATCCCCTGGAAATCCACCGAATTTAGTGTACGTTATGCCTGTCGGTGGTGGCCTGGGTGGACATACTTGTTGCTGTCCATTCATTGTGCCGCTAATTGTATAGTGACTACTTCTTGTGTTCTGAGGTTGAATATCTGGATCTTCAGAATCTGCCTCCTCAGCCTGTGTACTATCTGGTTCGAAAGTCTTGCTCAGTATGTTGCGAATCTCGGCTTCAACCAAACTTCCTTCCCTTTTGAAGTCAACCGTAGGGAAGTTTACTCCTAATGACGGAGTGTAAGTTAATGATTCACCAAAAAGTGGTAACCTGTTACCGAAAAACTGCATCGAAGTGTCACCGAAAGGTGTTGCTTTTCCACTAGTGCAGGCTGTTTTCTTCTCTTTACTGCTTTCTTCGGCAAACTCGTTGCTATTCGTTAACAATTTTGAACCTCCAATCCAAGCGGGTAAGCTAACTTCAGATTGTGTCCTGGTAGATTTTGGAATTACTGTATTTTCGACAGATCGTGCCGAAACAGTACCGGAATCTATCAGAGATGCAGAAAAATCAATCGGAATATGACCGGATTCGTCAGTAACGTTTCTTTCTTTCTTGTCAACAAGTTTGGATCTTCCTGCGCTTCTACCTCCTGGAGGCGTTCTTAGTAGATTAGGTATTCTTGACTGTTTGTTCTTTGGATACGTCTCATTGGATCGAGTAACCGGCATATACTACTCGTACTATACTTCTTTAAAGTTGTCCAAAAACAATGACTATCCTTGCAGTCGATCAGCGTTCGTTCTAAATATTATGTTCGTCACACAAATGGTAATCTTTATACTTCTTGCATCAGCGAAACGGAAATCTTGATGCCACGTCCCCAGCACGATCGCTAGTGTTAACTGTCCGGTTGGTAAAGCGCCTTTTCCAACTATCGGAAGTGCGTTTTACTTGGTCCTTGGGTTCTTGGGAGTGGAAGGGGTCTGTAAGAACAGAGGCCCTATACTAGTTTTCCCAATACAACTACGTCAGCTACAGGGGTCTATTGGAGCTTAACCAGATTCGCTTATGCTCAACTATTTCAGTACTTAATTCGCTGGAGACCTTAGCACAAGAATCAAGTCACTCGTTCAGATAGATATCAAACCATTCTACAATCGACGTCACAGCGAACACAGTCATGAAGGACCGAATTTCTGAAGACCATCTGTACCTACTTAAGCTTCTTACGACGACATTAGCTTACCATACCACGACAGAATAGACATTAAAACAACGTACTCCCCGTGGTACCAGAACTACTATCTCTTACGCACAGAACTTGTTAACCATCTGGTGGATCATCTCCAGACAATTAGTTAGCCCAATACATAAAACCACACTTTCAACAAGGACTCACAGGCAGAACGTCGGACCTACGGCAGATGAGTTGCTGAAATGGGACAAGTTTGCAACCGCACGACTATCAACAAGAACGAATACAGACAAAGATCAGATCAACAGAGGCACATGTCACTTAGAAAACTCTGAAATAACAAGATTAACTAACGTCAGACCACACATAGACGAACAGTCTGGTGAATTTCCCCACCCAATCTCGTCTCTTTTCAATTGCTTTATATAAGCTTTTACAAGAACGCGCGTAACAACCTTTCGCGCGTGTTTTACAAAGATTTCCGTTATGCGAGTCTCACTACGACGGCCGGCTAACACATCCATTTTGTATCTGTTGAGGGGGGAATTGTTATGTTATGCATCAAGCAAAGTATGTTGAAAAACTACTTCAGAATTTTGACTTTGAGGATTGCACACTAGTTTCTACACCAGTTGAGACAGGATTTAGGTTCTCAATTGAGGCTATATCAGCAAGTTGTGGGATGTATTGTATATGCATATAGCACAAGATTGATATATAATATGTAGTTTCCGAGTTGAGTGGATTCATGCAGAGCCCTAGAATTAAGCATTCACAAGCAATGAAACGTGTATTTAGATATCCCAAAGGTACTTTGAGCTTACTTCTCTTTTATGCTAGAGATATTCAGCCATGTTTGCATGCTTTTATAGATAGTGATTGGGTTGGTTGTTATGATACTCACATGTCCACTAGTGGTAATTGCTTTTTCCTTGGAGATTCTTAGTTGAGTAATAAGCAACCTATAGTGGCGACATCCAACTGTGAAACTGAGTACATAGTATTGTCACAGCTACAGTGGAGGGTATAAGACAGAGATGTTTATTTATGGATCTTTGCATGGAGATTGATATTGCTATGCATATTCTCATTGGTAGTCTAAGTGCATTATCTATTGCTCAAAGTGCACTATTTCATACATGGACCAAACATATTGAGGTGCATTATCATTATATGAGAGAGTGTCTTCATGTAGGAGATATTGATTTGGTATATGTGCCCACACAAGATAATGTGGCAGACATATATATCAAAGCTCTTCTGGAGGGAAATTTTTGAAGCTTTTCCCAAATCTTTAGGTTTTTTGCCTAGTGGGGGTGACTTGTCACTCCTCGTATGTGTTCACATCATTTTCTCTAGGGGGTTTGTTACACTTATGTGTTTCTCGAGTAGCTTTGATGTCAACCATTTCCCTATACATGGGCACATTTTACTCTTTTGCTGGCTAGAGATTTTTTCCCCATGTTACCACATACATGATTCACTCATATGTAGTGGTACTTTGTACTTGGGGATATTATTCAGCTCTTAATTTAGTTTTGATCATCCTCAAGAGTGAGCTATTCAATTCATCCATTTTCTCTATGTGTCTTATTGTGTTTGTGCTCCTTGTGTGTGCTTCTCATCTGTCTCTTGCACTTCTACAAACACCCAAGATTTATTTATGTATATATGTATGTATGTATGTATGTATGCATATATGTATGCATGTATGTATGTATGTATGTACGTCTGTCTGTATGTATGTATGTATGTATGTATGTATGTATTGTCATGAGGAAGGAGATAAGGAAGACTGCTCAGACACACACACTCTCACAATGAAAGAGGAGCACCCACATAGATCGAGGCAAGGAAGAATGGTCTTCTTCTTCTTCTTCTATTACATAAAAGGAATGTACAAGAATTACCTAAAACAACAATACAACAAGTGCAATATATAAAGAATAGTATATAAGGAAAATCCTAATGTCCGACCCGAATGAGTGAGCTCGCAAGAAAACAAATGTGCCATCACTCTCGGTAGATAAACATAGTAAAGCTCAATAAATTATCCTTGACATAGATTGGCATGACCACTATACATGTCAGACAATTGAACAAGTGATACGTGTCATCCTCGATCATCACATGTTGAGCTTGATATATCAATACTCTCCCTCAAGCTCAATGTCATGTCCTATAATCCAAGCATCTTTCGAAACTTCTTCAACTTCTCAGCTCCAAGTGCTTTAGTGAAAATATCAACAACTTGCTCATCCGCCCTCACATAAACGAGGTCAATATCACCTGCTAATACGTTTTCCATGATGAAATGATAATGCACTTTGATATGCTTTGTTCTAACATGAAAAATAGGGTTCTGTGCTAATTGTATGCTACTAAGATTATCACAATTTCTTAAAGTGCATTTTCTTTGCCTCAATTTTGGTTTGAATATGATTCGCAACCTATACAAGGTACTGCCTGACTATGGAATCTTTTGAATCTTTTCAAGTTGGGATAGATCCCTTACTCATAACATTTCCCTTGCTAGATCATTTAGGAAAGTGTTTCATCTTGCCCTTCTTCTCTACGCCATAGTATCTCACATCTTATGTAGGCTTTCAAAAGAAAATGCAAAACTATGACTGTTAAAAACTATGCTAAGGAAATGAATACTACCATTCTCCACTTCCATAAGAATATTGAGGAAGCTATCAAAATGCTTGAACTTTATTGCTCCTCTCTTGACTCCCAAATTAATTTCTTCAAATGTAACATCAAGTCCTTCAATTCCCCTTCCGGTAACATCATTACACCTCTTGGTTTTCAAGCCAATAATGATGTCTCGATCTTAAGCTTTCCTGTCATACCTACGGGGTTCAACATTAAGCCCTTAGATAGACTTCTAGTCCACCCGGTTCAACAATAAGCCCCTAAATAAACTTCTAGTCCACCCACTCTGCCAATTTGGACCATGGTTTCTTTCTTTATAATCATTAAGCTTCCTTTTTGTGATATTGTTTTATTCCAAATGGATACTTGTTGATTGGTTATCAACTAAAAATGATCTACTCAATCTTTAACAACTTTATATGGTTTCCTCGTATCAAGCACAAGAATGCATCAACTTATATGGGAGACCTATATAAAAAGTAAAACTCATGGTGGGCTTCATCTCTATTAAGCTCTCGCCTAAGTGGATTTGTAAATCCTTGTACTCTTCTTTTGAAGTTCTACTTTCCAAGAATGGATTTCACTTCCCTACAATCAGTGTGGGAACAACCAAAGTTTCTCCCCTAGTGCTCCCTTCCCATTTCTACATCCATATTCAAGGAGATACAAAACCCCTTCCCACCATGTTCTAGTGACTAGAATAATTCCTCTCTCTGGTTTAACGATTTTCGGTTTTATTGACCAAGATTGGTTGTATGTTGTTCAAGAGAGGCGCTAAGCACAGGTATATCATTACAGATCCACAAGATCTAATTCTTGATCAAAATCAAATTGTACAAAGAATGAAACTTCCTTTGATTTTCTTCATTTGATTTTGTACAAAAAGTCAACTATTTATCCTTCTTAGCGTGACTTTTGGAAGAGAGACATTATGAGGAATTGATCAAGTAGAACTATTTGATCCAATTCGAATGGTAAGTGGAATTCAAACTAGTCTATTGAATAGTAGACTTAGCTCTTCAAGTGCAGATGGGCTTTCGGTAAAAGTCAAAAAGAAATTGTACTCCTTTTGAAAAGGCCTTCACAAAGATGATTGAAATAAAGCTTGTATAGGAACTTCACCATGCTCGTGAGCACTAATCCTTTTGGCAAGATATTCTGAAGAATCTTTATATACATTCTAAAGTCCCTTTCCTTGTCCTGAAAGAACAAAACAATCTTCTTTTCAAGGGATAATGGTCGCTCACGAGATTGCAAACATGAAGAGAGTTAAAGACTCACCACCAACCGAAAATATACGGATCACATCCGCTATAATATACGGACTTTCCTCGAAAACTACTCTCCATTTAGTCCTTTGCGCTTCTCTGATGTACTAAGTTTCGTATAGGGCTGATCTTTTCTTTCTTGTGCAAAGAAAATTAAGTTCCGTGAGAGCGAGATAAGTTGAAGATTTTATATAATTTAATCGATATGCAAGGGTTAATGGCAAACTTATTATCTCTCTCTATGTGTACACTTATTCTCTCTCTATGTGTCCCTTCACTCTTCTCCCCAATAATCAAATATCAGATAGGGCTAACTTTTCTCGAACGTCGATCAAAATTCAAGAAAGTGAATATACCTTATGGTCGGAGATGCTCCATCAAAAGCTAAGTCAGCCTTGGCTGCGACATTCTGGACGAGCGTCTCACGAAGCAGATGAGTCAGACATTTGTGGAACCGGTCGGCCCCGTTGGCATACTGTAGCTCCACCTATAAAACCGTAGATGCGCCTCGGCTTTACTCATTCGAAGCTCAACATAGTTTCTTCTTCCTCTTTGGAGGTGCGACTGCGGAAGCACAGATATTTCCATTCTCTCATTTTCTTTTCAGCGCAAGGAGTAGCTATCCGAGGCGGAAGGCACAGATTAATCAATTGAATCTTCTTGTCGGAAATTCTTGTTGGTCCAATTCTCCAAGGCACGCCGCGTTCCTACCAAGCAGTCTCATTGACGTATCTCGACACACATTTCAATCTCCTTACAGGTTGCGACACAGTGTATAACACCATCAAAGCTTCTCCTGCTTGCAAATGTTCAGCCCCTCCACTAGCGCCCTGCATGGTTGCGTCTTCTCGCCCACCTGCTCGTGCGAACGCCAACAAACAAGCTCAAATGCAGAGCTTGACATCTTCAGCAGGCTCACCCGCCTCGAAACTCTGCCCTTTCCTTCCTCCCTGCCTCCTGCTCTCTCGAAAACTGCCTGCTCGGATTCCGCTGACTTACTTCAATCCATTCCGCATCGACTCACCTGGCCGTCGTCGAACACATTAAGATCTCCCTCAATCATGTCTTGTATAGATTCGTGGGGATCCGTTGATCCGTCCTCTTCCTTAACATCCTTGCATGGCAAAGATCATGATTCAGCAGTCCGAAGTTCCGTGAATACCTCCTGCAATTCCACTTCATCAAATTGCAAAGTGAAGGAGATCCTTCAAAGCCTTAGGGACTTGGGATCGCATCCCAATCCTCACATTCAGGTCGAAGAGCTCAGCAATCTTCTCACCTCACTACATTCCATTTGTATCAGCTCTCCAAGCGCAGTGAGTTTCTGTGTTACTGAAGGTGGTGTGGAGACGATGCTTAACCTTCTGAATACGAATATCGACTGTCGGCGTTCTTCATCTGTAGCAATACAAGCCATTGAGATCGCTTGTCGTCAGCTCCTGCTCCTCGTATCATCCTCTACGTGTGGTTGTCAAGC
This sequence comes from Ceratopteris richardii, assembly GCA_020310875.1. NCBI lineage: Eukaryota > Viridiplantae > Streptophyta > Polypodiopsida > Polypodiales > Pteridaceae > Ceratopteris > Ceratopteris richardii. The sequence continues at coordinate 107,062,050 of CM035415.1, forward strand.
CGCCTCCCTGAACCCATCGTACGTAATCTCAACATTGGGAGGAAAACTGCTGCGCTTTTCAGAATGCTGCACGGAATCTGCACTCTCTATTCTAACCATCCTATGCGGCAACCAATCAGATTCCGCCATCGTTTTCTGCAAAGTTGCGTCAGAGACGTCGATACCGAGCAAATTGGTGGTGGTATTGCAGGTGGCTTCTCAAGGCTGCACAAAGAGAAGAGCCGCAAGGCTTTTACGCTTACTGGGGCAACAAAAGCGGAATCCATAGCAGCGATTACAAGCATACAGAAGAACATCTCCATAAAAACTTCTGTATTAGAACCCAAGTTTATCTGAGACCGTTGAGAGATCATACAGTTCCTGCTTCGGGGCACCACCTTAGCTGTCTTACTTCGACCGCTACTGGTTATCTTGGAGATTTTTCTTCAGTAAAACAGAACTTTAACAAGAAAAGGTTGCTAAGCAGTTTCCCTCAGAAGGGGGAGAGGCCTGTTGCCTCATAGATTGCTTGAAGTCCGTCTCTCAATAAGAATCATAAATCTTTAGAAACGTTTATCAAGCAATTCAATGAATTTAAAAGAATTTGAAATTTCTTTCTAATAAAAATTAGTTCCTCTGTTTCTTTATCAAAAGATTACAGATTTGAATCCAAACGATTTTGATCAACAAGTTTCAATGAAGTTCTTACTCTTTCGATCGAAACAATTGGGAATTTGATAAAATGAATATTTTTCCTCTACCACTTTTGACTATATTAATAATAATTTTCCTTTTTCGAATAACGTCAAAGTTTGATATATACCCTTGGTTTGTTGAATCCTTATGAGGGCCAAGTATTGAAGAAAATATGTGGACTACAGTTCTATTCACATAAATCAATTCCCGTGGGTAACAAAGACTTTATGACGGTTGATAAATGGATTATTATCGGTACAGAAAAAATATGATCGACATTATCACTCTGGTTCATATTAGGTTGGCACAAAGTTGAATGAAATAGCCCTCATTGTTAAACCATTGGATCAGTGCTCGTTCGATAATGAGAAGGACTCCAACCACAAAATTATAGATCCAATCATTATCATAATTTCTAAATTGGTTTACAAAAAACCTATCGAACTTGTACTCAAACAAAAGCTTACAAAAACTCTATGAAGTTATGCAGTTAATTATAATCCATCAAACTCATTCAACCATCCACACAAGAAATACTTACTAGGGTTGTAGTACAATGATAAGTATGAGACGGTTGAACCACATCCTTGACAAATAGGAGATGGTTGAACTCCACCCTAAGAGCCAGGATTAGGAAGCAATCCTCAACCATGGCTTTTGCGGTAGTTGGTTAGCCCATCCCACTCCTAACCAAGAGGCTGTGAGTTCAAATCTCCTATAGCTCATGACAAAGATCCACGCTTTAAATCATCCAATGCTAAAAAATAAGATAAAATGTTTGTTTGCATGAAATCTAGTGGCCAATCCATAGTTATCCAATAGTATGCCATGAGGCATTGAAAGCTAGGAGCTTAGCTCATAAGATATAATGGAATTTTTTTTAATTCTTAAAACCAATGCATTCCTAAAATCAATGCATTCTAGCGACTCCAGTGTATAGAAATATAACATATTCGATATTTCGCTTCTTAACTTGATGATTAGATCTAGTAGCCCTATTAATGTTGTATTCATGAACTTATTAATTTTGTCAACGGGTGTTAACGTCTTTTTTAATCTCTTTTGAGGTACCAAAATTTGTTGAAGTTCAAATTATAGCCCACCACAGAAAAAACTTGATAGTCTTGGAAAACAATTTGTTGTGACTTAGGAACCTTTTGGAAAATAGCATATCTAAACAAAAACATACTTTCCCATTGAGTTGCACGGTATATGAAATAAATATACAAATAGTTTTTTAAATCATCATCCTTATAGATAAATTCTTCATCAGAGTCCTTTTCAAACACATTAATTAGATATTCCATTACTTCCAACTTTATGATAGCAAAGAAAAATGGTAGCAAATGCAATATGAGGATGAGCTCTTTGTTGTGCATCATTGAGATGAGGTGCAAGGTTGAACTCTGTTTTCAAACACTTATATACCACTGATCTTTTCTCAATGCAAACCTCTTGAAAACTCTTGTATTATTTTCTAGATTGCTTGAATTTTCAAATGGTAGTATGCATGGAGACTTTATTTGTAGCAAGGGGGATTCATGGCACGGTGGAGGAGAGGAAAGGATGGTGGACCTACGGGGGAAAACTGTGGTGCGAGAGAGAGAGAGAGAGAGAGAGAGAGAGAGAGAGAGAGAGAGGTGCTACAGATGGCACAGTTGCAAGTGGGCCTGATGGAAAACTCAGAGAGAGAGAGAGAGAGAGAGAGAGAGAGAGAGTGCTTTGGAATAAGCGTTAGAGATCCTTGCAGGGAGATTCCCATCCTCTTCACATTCTCGAATATTGTAAAACAATATGTCATTCACTTCATTGACTACATTTCGGTAGAGCAAATATGGCACTTGTACTTCACACTCAAAACCATTAATTATATCCTCAACTAGATTTGTTGTGGTTCACCTGTTCATAACGATGAAGTAAAACCGAGTTTTGTTTCTTCTTTTAACAACAAATAGAGACCCCTCCACACCCTTTCGACTCCATTGGCATTTGTTGACATTGAAGTCATATAGCATAACATGAGTAGCAGTGAAGAGAACCTCTTGTATGCGCTCATCCAATCATTGTAAAACCGTAAGTTTGAGCTCCCATGTGCACTAATGATTTATCAATCTCCCATTCTGACCTCCCTTTGTTTCCCTCTCCCTCATCTTTCTATATGTGTACCCTCCTATATGGATATGGTGTGACATGCCATTGGGAGAAAACTCAAGTGCACTCCGTTAATAGGCTCACATATAGGTGTTACAATTTTGGACATAGTAGTAGGCATAGATTAGATAATTAGTGTTATAATTGGCTCCCACATAGACATTACAATTTTTGTAATAGTAGTAGAGTCAAGCACATGAGCAAAAATTTTATATGGTGAAAAAAAATGAGAGGTAAAAGGGTTTGAGAATGATGGATATGCTTCTAGGAACTATAATGGAAGAAGTGGGACTCATTCATGGGATTACAAAGCATTTTTTTAAATGTACCACTTCGTCAATCAAAAGCTATCCTCAATCAGAAGCTTTTGATCACTTAGGAATAGTGGAAGAGAGAAAATGAGAACTTTCAAAAGATAAAAAGACCTTAATGTGCACAACTGAAGCCTTGACATGAATATTCCACAAAAGCTCCATGTTGAGTGAATCTAACTTGCAAACCTTTTGCAACTATTTGGCCTACACTTAATAGGTTTTTAGTGATAGTGGATACATAGAGAACCTTACTTGGAGTGTTTGTCCCACCATTGGAAGCTTAATTTGACATTACCAATCTTCTCCAAATTGTGCTTTGTGTCATCCCTTAATTGAACTTATGTCTATGCTTTGGACTTTCCAAATCATGTAGAAGAGCAATGTTGCTTGCAACATGATTTGAACATCCTAAATCTATGTAGAACAAATGGTCATCTTCCTTACCTTCTTTGTGGCTCAGATTCATAAGAAGCAATGAGTTTTCATGTGCTTGATCTTTTGAATAATTTTTGAAGTCCCTTCTATTATAGCCTCTATCTTTATTGTTGAAGTTATGTCCACCTCTTCCGCTATTGCTACCATATCCACCTCTTCCACTTCCTTTCTGGTTCTTCCCATTGAACCAACAATTCTGAGTTGTGTGGCTGGTCTTATCACAGATGCCACAAGATTGAACATTCTGACCTTTGGCTTTGCCTTTCTTTGGCCCTTTCTTCTTCCCTTTCCACTTGCTCTTGCTTGCAAAGTTAACTTGGGAAGTCTCCTCTTCATCTTCTTCCTTGTTCTTCCCTTTGATCTTCTTATCCTTCTTCTCTGCATACTAAGCACTAGTTAAATTACCATGATATGAGTTACCTTCCTTCATGCTATTGTTGGCCTCTTGATTGAAGAGTTGTCCAAGAAAGATGTTGAAGTCTAGAGTTTGCACATCCATGATGATATCATAAGCTATGATGAAGGATTGCCATTGCTTATCACTTAGAAT
>CM035415.1:107071174-107105031 GCA_020310875.1 Ceratopteris richardii
AAAATTGAATATGAAGATGAAAGAATTAAGAGAAATGTTGTATGAGAGAAAGGTAGAACACGCATAAGAGAATAACAATATCTTTCTGCAAATTTTATGAATGACTTTTTAAGTACCTTCTTTTTGGCTCTACATTTAGTTCACTATAAGATAATGCCTTGATTTTACTCACTTCCTAGAATATCTAAACTTGAAAAGCTAAAAAGTGGTATTTGGAGGCAAATTTGGACTTAGGTCATCTCTAAGTCTATTATGCAGATCAAAGAGCTCAACATTTTTGTCCCTCACAAGCGTAAGCTAATTTGGCACTAGTTTTGAGTTACAATGCTTGGAAAAGTACCACTTTTTGGTACTTAAGAAAAAGTGGAGTGCTCTATTTGTATTCGAATCCGTGATTATGATGCATATGTGTTGTCACACATAATATGGATGTCTTCAAATAGGTCTTTTTGTTGCTTTTCTTCTATTTTTGACACTTAGTCCTAAAGAAAGCACTTGACTACTACAAACACATGCTTTTGTGACACTTTTGTATGCAAATGGAGGAGAGCTCAATTTTTCTAAGTTTGGGAAATTGCACATTTCTTTGGGGGAAGATCAACTCTATTTCAAGAGGGATTTGCTCCATCATGAGGGAGGAAGCAAAAATCAGAGAATTACCTTGTTATTGAAATGAAGAGTGAGATTGGGAGTGCAAATGTGAAATAATTTATGATAGCTTGGGGATGTTTGGGAGCTATAGGCTTCCTCAAGAAGCTATTTTCCAAAGCTATTGTATGGATTGACTCAAATCTATAATACCAAAAGTTTTCTTTCTCTGATTCATATCTTGTCTACTCTTTCACATCGGAACTGATCTTTTGCAAGTTTTGTTTTTCTCTCTTCAACTACTCTTAAGTGATTAGAAGCTTGTGATTGAGGAAGGGCTAAATTGTAAAACATGCTTTGTAATCCCATGAATGAGTCCCACCTGTTCTGTTGTAGTTCCTAGAAGCATACCCATTATTCTCAAATCCTTTTACCTCTTTTTTTAATCACCATATTATGAAAATTGTAAGGACTATTTTTGAGCCAATTATAAAACTAGTTATCCAATCCATACCTTCTACTATTTCCGAAATTGTAACACGTATATGTGAGTCTATCATAATGCCACATTTCTAATCTATACATACCTCAAAACATATGGATTCTATTGCAGTGAATATCATTCTCCATGAGAGAATAGGCGCATACACGAGATATCAAAGTGCTATATAAAAGATGATAGCTATTTTGAGCAAATGGTTATCCCCAAAAAGAATTAGTAGAAAATGAATCTCTAGTACTCTCTATATATCAGTAGCTTAAGGAAGTGAAGAAACCATTATCTAACGAGAAGGAAATCTTGAATAAACTAGAGAAGGAAGATCATATCCTTGAATATATCATATCTAAGTAGTTTGAGAGATAAAAGAAGGTTGAATCTAGAGAACAATTACTTAGAGAGCATAATGTAGAATAATTATAGACAATATGTTTAAAGAACGATATCTAATTAGAAAAACATCACAACTGATCCAATGCTTGTGGATACATTTGAAGGACCTCAGAAATCCCCAAAACGGATTATTACCTCTAATTAAAAGGACATAGTGTTCAACAAGGTGAGACAAGCACTAAGCGTTTTGAGCAAATAACGTCTCCATGCCTTACCATTTGAAAAGTCAACCAAACTAGCATATATACACAAGCGTTTTCAAGACGTTTTAATTGAGAAAATAGATCAAGAGTATATAAGTGTTTGAAAAGAGGGTTCAACCTTGCACCTCGTCTCAAGGTTAATACTTATGATGTGTTGTTGGAAGGGATTTCTTACCCTCTTGATGAGTCAGGTAATACGATGGTTGGGAGGATCAATTCCCTATGTGAGTCCAAAAATGCTACTGGTCTCGAGGATGTAAATAATGTCCATAGTATTTGTGCTTCTAAACAAATCAATAATGGCTTAGAAGAAGGGTGGACTATGGTGCAGAACAGGAAAAAATTTCCTCAGCCCACTCCTAGGGATGCTGACCAATATGGATTGCAACAAACTTCAGGTGATAACTTACCTGTACCTTCTGATGACTGCAGGTTTGTGGTTGAACTTAATAAAGTTGATGAGAGTGATATTCATGGTCTCCAGAATAGTGGTTTTGAAGTAGAGGATCATTTGTCTTGTCAATAGGAAAACTCTGCCCCTTCATGACAACAGGTTTCTAGGGAAAAAACGGCTCAGGAGCTAAAAACAAAAGAAGGGATATATTAAAGAACTCTCTGGAAGTGAATAAGTTTACAAAAAACATTAAGAAATAATGTTTGTCTTTTGTTTAGTTGTGTCTGCGTTTTTCACCTTTATCATGAATAACATTAATATTCTGTCATTGAATGTCAAATGCATCACAGAACCTGTTTACGCCAAATGTGTTAGCTAGTGGATGCAAGATCTATCTTATTTGCCTGATATCATTTGCCTTCAAGAAATAAAGCTAGTTGGGTCTAGACTCCCTATTCACTTGAACTGTGTGTTCAGTAATCATCAGTGGTCCTACACGGATTACCCCCTTGGAAGGGGGATTGTAGCCTTAGGAGTGGCTAAACCCCTCATTCCTTTCATTGTTGACAGAATAAATAGGAGGTGGCACCAATGCACTGGTGTCATCCTTGGAAAGCCTTATGAGTGTACTATCATAAGTACCTATGCTTCTCATTGTTCTAGTCAGAGGACTAAATGCTGGGAAGAGCTTAACAGTCTTAAAGACCCAATCATCTTGGTGGGAGACCTCCCACACTGGCTTCACGTGGAGAAATAAGCAGAAGTTCCCCCACTTGTGTGCCACTAGATTGGATCGAGCTTGGTAATATTCAATACCTGCAACAATTCAGTAATACCATTCCCCCTTAAGGATGGTGCTCAAGTAAGATAGACTGCATGGTAGGGTGGGTGGGCCACAGGTGGACCCTACTTTGCTTGTGTTATTGATAAGACTAAGGTTATTATCACCCACTACTTCCAGAAGTATGCCAACCCTAGTATAGCTTCTCTTCATGCACTTCAAGATGTTGAGAAGAGAAGCGAGAGCCAAAAGAAGATGTGATCTTGCCAAGGAAATAGATCTTGTGGCTTCGTCTCAAAGACATAGTAAAATGGACATGATTTTATCCCTTCAGGAGAAGTTGAGATATGAAGAGTACCTTGAGGCTAGCAGTATCCTAACCTCTTCAAGAGAATTTTGGGCTGGGAATCTTGACAGACCTACCAAAAGTATGTTCACTCTTTTGAAAAAGAAATAGAACAAGGATATATTCCTTTCCTTAAGAAAAAGAATGGTGGAATTGCTATCTCTGTTGAGGAGAACTTGCAGGAGGCTACTAGCTTCTTTACAAATGTTTTCTTTAGTTCTCCCAAGTGGGGGGAGGATATCCACGGAGCCAGGGCCCTTATTGCTCTTAAAAGAAAAAAAACTATTCCTCCTGGCCTGGCTACCATGCTCGACCTGCCCCTCACTGCCGATGAGATTAAAGAAACCATTGGTAAAGTGAAACCCTATAAAACTCCTGGGCTTGATGGTCTTCCTAATGAGTTTTTCATTGCTTTGAAAGATTTCTTATCTCCTTACATTCTGTTGATTTGGAAGGATTTTGTTAGCTAGGGCACTCTCCCTATTGAATTTAACACTAGAGTTATAAAATTGATCCATAAAAAAAGGACCTAAAGAGGATTTGAACAACTAGAGACCTATTACTTGTCTGACAAGCATCTACAAAATCTTTGCTTCTACCCTTGCTAGAAGATTGAGCCCTATCATGAAAGACATCATCCTCCCTGAACAAAAAGGGTTCATTAAAGGTAGGTCTATCCTTGATGCTATTATTTCCCTTTGGGAAGGGATGGATTATGTCAAGAGTCTAATCAACACTATTATTTCTTCAAGATAGATTTTGACAAGGCCTATGATAGGATTGAATTGGATTTCATTCTCCAATCCCTTCATGAAATTGGTGCTGGTAAGAGCTTTATTACAGATGTTGGTACTCTGTTTGGAAATGCCCATTCTAGAATTTCTATAAATGGTAGCCTTTGCCCTCATTTTAGACTTAGAAAGTCTATTTTTTTGGGTTGTCCTCTAGCCCCCCTTTTGCTTTCCATTGCTAGTGATGCCCTTGGGTGGTTGATAAAGGATGCCATTGAAGAAAAAAAGTTGAAGGTATTACTCTGCCTGGTTCTGATAAACAACTTTGTTTGCAGGCCTTTGCTAATGACACCAATATCCTCACCAAAGCTGATGATGATTATGCTTATTGTATTTTCAACTCTCTCAACTCATTTTGCCTGGCCACTGGTCGACACATAAATCACAAGAAAACTGCCTTCAAAGCCTTTGATAATTTGGTACCTAATGGCATCAGCAATCTGGGTTGTGAATTGATAAGAGATGGTGAAATCTTGAGACTTCTTGGCATACCTATGGGTTTCAAAGTCTCTTTAAATCAAGAAATGTTGAGATTCTATCTGAAGAACGAATTATGGGTACTAATGCTTCTCCTGGTTGTGCGCAGGTCCTCCTCAAGCATAGGAAAATGCTGGTGGATAGGGATGACATTTCTCTAAGGAAGAGGAACATCTTTTTGTCTGATATTGCAGAGGACATGTTGCTCAAGTATAAGAAGAAAAGAGGGTCCACCTTACAGATCCTCCCTAAGCTCAACAATAAATGGAAAGTCAATTGGAAGCCTGATAAATGGTGTCACAAATTCCTCTGTATTTGGAATTTGCCTTATAACATCAAACACTCTATTTTGCTCTAGCTTATCGTGCATAATGTAGTCTGGTGTGGCAACAAAGACAAGAAATACAGTATTAATACTAGCGTATGTAAATTTTGTGACATACTAGGGGATGACCCCCATCTCGTTCTCAATTTCAGGCATGCTCAAACCTATTGGTAGGCTCTTCATCTTTTCTGTCTAAAGCACAATATTAAGTTTAGTTACAAAGAGATTATTCTTGGGTGCTATAACAAATTTGACTTTGTTCTATGGAATATATGGAGAGCTCACATCCTCTGGCACATCTGGAGGAGTAGGATTGAAGCTTATTTCAACAACAAAGTTTTGAGATCTTCTTTTTTCTCCTACTACAAGGGCCTCAATAGAATTGGGCAACAATGTATAGCCTCTATATCTACTGCCCCTACTGCTGTTTTCTCTCTGAGAAGGCATATGTTTGATAATGCTCCCAAGAAATGGAGAAGCACACTCTTGAATCTGTACTCACCCTCTAGACCAGACATGGTTGTACTGTGTAGCTAATGACGTTCTTGTGGCCTATTTGTACTCACCCCTTATGTGATACTCTCTGATTGGCCTTGTATTGGCCTGACTTAGCCTTGTGGTGGGGGCATCGCTGCCCTTTGTACATCTTTACGTGCCTTTATAAATATACTTCTTGTCTCTTAAAAAAAAAACAATCTATGCCTTCTCCCTTGGGTAGCTTCTTCTTGTGTTGAAAAGAAAATGAGAGAATGCAAGTATCTCTGCTTCCGCAGTCGCACCTCAAAAGAGGAAGAAAAAAAGATATTGAGGTTTGAATGAGTAAAGTAGAGGTGCATCTATGTTTTTGTTGATGTGTGAAACATCACAAGAAATGCATTAATGTGACACTAGACAACCTCTATGGTCACCATTAACTCATTGCCACTCCAAACTTTGAGAAATGATAGCCAAAACCAAGAACTTTACTTCTTTAGAAATTCCTAGTCACTATAGTGACATACCTTCACTCTTTTCCTTATTTCTCTTATCATAGATACCATTTCTTCAATAACTCTTGGTCAAAGACAAAAGAAGAGAAGATCTTTCCAACAAGCTATTATTTGCAAGATATGGATCTCTACAACTCAACTTATGGCCTTCACAAGATGACTATGCCTAATTGCCAAAATTGGAAATTTTGCCTGTTATAGTAAGAGCGCCTGTTTAAAAATAGAAATTCGATGCCTAGCATCAACTTGCAATGAGAATTCGATGATGGGCATCAACTTGAGGTGTTTTTAGCCACGTATGAGCAGGGATTCAATGCCAAGCATCCACTTCTTGCATAAAACCTCAACCTTTCAGATGCCAAAACAATAGATGATTTCATGCACACTTAGAATATCACTTATCAACTCGTCGATGCCTGGCATCAATTTTATGCATAAACTCAGTGCCATGCATCATGTTACTCCACAATCCTCATGGTTTCAAGGAGATTTAGCAGTAGATAAAAGTCAGATATGAAAACAAGGACTTATCACTTAGATTCGATGCCAGACATCCACTTGCTTGGAAAACTTCAACTTTTGAAATCATTACACAGAAGATAAATTCTGGAGATGGAGAAGGAAAGCTTATACACAAAAGTTTAATCAAATCTTTTCATAACTATGAAACCTCAGAAATGCACATGTGCTTTCTCATGCAGAGAAGCCTGACTATTCTCAGTCATACAAAAAATTAACTTTTCCACTCTAATTAATTCTCTTCCACTACGTGTCAGCTGATACAAATTAACTCATAGTTTTTTTGAATCTCGTGACTTTTAAAAAAACTTCTAGAACCAAAGTGAACTAACTTTACAAATATGATACACTTGTGAATTTGTCCCTTCACATAGGCATGTGGTTTTCTTCTAAAGCTTTGACCTTCATATTTATGTCCAATTAGTGTTTGTTTCTCCAATACCTCCCCCTCAATCACTAATTGACATTCTCTATTTCTTCATATCATCTTCTTTTCTTTTACTCCTCCCATGCTTTTCAATCTACTAGTCTTCACACCATCCAAGCTCTTTGTCATTATATCTCCTATCTGATCCTTTGTAGAAATGTACTCCACTTCAATTTCTTTCTCCACTACCTTTTCTCTCAGGAAATGATAATGTACCTCTATATGTTTTTTTCTTGCATGAAATATTGGATTTGCTGCAAGATAAAGTGAACTCATATTATCTCCATGTATAGGTATAACTTGATCAATACCCAAGCTTTTGAACAACGTCTGCATCCATATGGCCTCCTTAGCTGCTTCCACAAGTCCTTTGTACTCAACTTTAGTTGATGATAATGATACTGTATGTTGTTTCTTTGAACACCAACTTACAACAGTATCACCAATGTATATCATGTAGCCATGAGTTGATCTTCTGTCATCTTGGTTACCTGCCCAGTCTGAGTCACTATATGATCTCAACTTCAAATCTGATGTAAACGGATAATACAATCCTTCCTTTATAGTTCCTTTGATATATTTGAGAACTCTTTGACCTGCAATCCAATGTGGATCCTTTGGACAATGCATGAATTGTGACAAAACTCCCATTGTGTAACTAAGATCAGGTCTTGTTAGTGTAGCATAAATCAAACTACCCACAAGAGATTGATACTTCCTCATATCGTTTTATTCTACACCATCACATTTATTGAGCTTGTGATTAACTTCAAGTGGAGTTGAAGTTTCTTTGCAATTTTCCATACCAGACTTCTTCAATAAATTCAGAAGATACCTTTCTTGTGACACATATATGCCATGATCTATATAAGTGACTTCCATTCCAAGAAAGTATGACAACTTTCCTAGATCACTGATCTTGAATTCTTTTTCAAGTAATCTCTTTACCTCCTTTATTCCTTCATCCGAAGTACCTATGATTATAATGCCATCTACATAAATACAAACGTAGATTGTACCTTCCTTTGATCTTTTGATTAGTAGACTTGGATCTGCTTTTGAACTTTGATATCCAAGATCATTGAGATACTTCACCAGTCTATAGTTCCATGCTCTAGGAGCTTGCTTCAATCCATAGAGTGCTCTTCTCAATCTGCAAACAAAATTTGGATACTTGGAATCTATAAACCCTTGAGGTTGTTCCATGTATACCTCATCTGATATGTATCCATTCAAGAATGCATTATTTATATTCAGTTGACTTAGGGTCCATCCTTTTGAAGCTGCAATAGCAATGATTGTCCTTATAGTTGACATCTTAGCTACAGGATTGAATGTTTCATCATAATCTATGCCATAGGTTTGGGCATAGCCTTTCACCACCAGTCTAGCTTTGTATCAGGCTATACTTCCATCTGCAAACTTCTTCACTTTATAAACCCATTTATTTCCAATTACCTTCTTACCATTTGGTTTAGGAACAAGATCCCATGTCTTGTTCTCCTCTAGTGCATTGAGCTCTTCCTTCATTGCTTCTTCCCATTGCTTCTTCCCATTGCTTCTTCCCATTGCTTCTTACCTTTTGCTTCATCATAGTTATGAGCTTCTTCATCATCTTTGACCATATATGCATAGTTCTTCTGAGTTATGTAAGAAGTATCATAATAATACCTTTATCGTTGCCTTCTAGTCCTGCTTGACCTTCTTGGTTCACACTCTTCATAAGTTTTTGGATACACGTCTTCATCAAATATAGGAGCTTCTTCATTTCTTCTTGTTAATCCACTTCTGGATGTACTTGCTTGCATATAGTCTTCATCTTCATTTACCTGTACACGATTTTCCTTTCTCACATCTTCTTACCTCTTGTTCAAATTCTTCAGTTGTATGACTTTGATTTGCATACCAACTTTTTCGTTCATCAAATGAAACATCTCTAGAAACAAGAAGTTGTTTGGTTAGAGGATTCCACAACATGTAACCCATATGATTTTCATCATAACCAATGAATACATATTTTTCTACCTTTGGTTCAAGTTTATGTCTAAGTTGTGATGGCACATAAGCATATGCACTTGATCCAAACACTTTACAATGATCTAGTGTTGGTTTCTTACCCCACCAAGCTTCATATGGAGTCATTCCATTGAGAGATACACATGGTTATCTATTCACAAGATATGTAGTTGTATTTACAGCCTCAACCCAAAGATAATTTGGAAAATTCTTCTCCTTCAACATAGCTCTAGCAAACTCAACCAAAATCCTATTTCTTCTTTTTGCTACACCATTTTTTTGTGTTGTATACCTGTAGGTTAGTTCTCTCTTAATACCTGCATTCCAAAGATAATCATTGAACTCTTGGGAGAAGTATTCTCCCCCTCCATCAGACCTCAATCTCTTAAGCTTTTGACCTGCGACTCTCTCTGCATATGCATGAAAATGCTTCAAAGCTCCAAATACTTCTAATCTTTCCTTCAAAACATACAGAGTTATCCATCTTGTAGCCACTGATAGATCCTTCTTTTGTTGGTCCCCATACATCTGTATGAATGAGCTCTAGTACTCCATCATGTTTGAATCCTTTCTTCTGAAATGGTAACCTATGTGCTTTACCCATTTGACATGCTTCACATTTATAAAGGATATGCTGACTCTACACATTTGGTAGTCCTAGTACAGGATGATTTGCAACCATAGCTTTAATTCCTCTTTCATTGAAATGACCTAATCTCTTATGCCTGAGATCAAGTTCTATAATCACTCCTTCACCATGTGTATGCAAAGCTTGACCAATGTTCCCTTGCACTCTTAACGTAAAGAGTCTACCTTCTTTCTTACCACAGTCAATCTGATTATATCCATTCTCTGAATCTTCAACAAATACTCCTTCATTTGTCAATCTGACTTGAAAACCTTTTTCAACTATCTGTCCCACACTAATCAAGTTTTTAGGTATTGTAGGAACATAAAAAACATTGATTAGCGAATCTGCTCCACTCTTGCATTTCACTTTTCCAATCAAATGTACACTATGTCTTGTATTATCACCTCTTTGAACTGTATGACTAGAAATGCCTTTTTCCATTTTTGACATCAATTCTATGTTTCCTGGCAAATGATTAGAACATCTAGAGTCAATGTAAAATACCTTTAGATCTTCTTTATCTGATGTGCTGATTGAGTTCATCGTCAATGATGTATGAATTTCATTCTGTGTGTCATTTGCATAGTTGTAGTAGGTGGTGTTGTAGGATTGAGTTTTTCCCCAACTTCTTCCTCCACCTCTACCATAGCCTCCTCTTTGACTTTGTCTACCTTTTTGAGAGTAACTTTGATATCTTCCACCTCGATCTCTGCTATTGTTGTTTTGATTTTGGTTTGATCCTTGTTGATTATGCCAACGGTCATGAGCCAAATGATTACTCAATCCACAGATCCAACAAGCCTTCTTGTTGTTATTCTGATTACCTCTTCCTCTTCCAAAACCTCTTGGTCTTCCTCTACTAGTGCCTTTACCTCTAGCATAATAAACTTGAGAACTCGATTCCTCTTCATCCTTTGCTTTACCTTTATCTCCTTTCTTCTTGTTCTTCATGCACATTGCAAAACTTTGTCCTTTATCTCCATCTCTCTTCAACTCTTGCTAAAACGTTAGCATCAAACCAGGCAATTGATTCAAATCTAGAACAAAATGATTGAAAGAAAGTTCTGTTGACAAGACAAAAGGTTTCCACCTTTCATCTCCTCTCAAATCTGCAAGCAATTGAGCAATCAATCTATGATCTTCAACATCTTCATCTATAGATCCAAGACTATCTGCTAGATCCTTCATCTTAGTGACATAATCACTAATGGTTTGACTCGGCTTCTTCTTGAATGTTGTAAACTCTAACCATAGAATTGCTTTCGTTGCTTTGGTGGTACTTTCAAAATGATACTCCAATACATTCCATATATCTTCAGCTGATTCCAATCTTCTGATGTGTGGTAGCAAATGATCTGAGATTGTATTGTAGATGTAAGCTTTTGCACTTGCATCTGTTAAGTGTTAAGCTCTTAAAACGCTTCGTTCTAACTATCAAAAGTGCGTTTAACCAACCTAAGTGGGTTCTTGGGAGTGGTAGGGATCTGTTAGACAGAGGCCCTATACTTAGTTCCCAAAATAACTAATATCTACTGCCCTTAAACAGGGTCGACCCAGTCTTAGCTCACTTACCAGTAGCAACTAGGATGTACCAAACTTATCGGTACCTTGGTACCGAATTACTTCAAACTAATATACTACTGTAACAATACAATATCCCATCCTTCATCAAGACAGCGCTCACAGTCAAGCAACCGAATCACAAAAGGTATCTATGGATTCAACTTACAGTATGAAGGCTAACACACATTGGAATTACCCTTAACCCTAGGTAATTTCCCACCGTACAAGTACAGAGCGAGATCAGCACTACTTCTGCACAACGCTCTAGGGGAGATGCTATAGTCACACAGACTTAGCAGTTCAACAAGGAGAAGAACACTACGTCCTACAACTTAGCAGAACAATTCCTCAAAACGATCCACAGTAACTCTTCCAGACAACGATTCAACGTCTTACTGAATGGACTAAATTCACCGGGTAACCGAGATCGACAGGCAACAACACAGAACACCATAGAGTACAGAAAACTAAAGCAAGACGTACTACCGCAACACTTAAGATTCACTGCGCCAACTCAATCAAGAAAGAATAACACAACTACACACGACGACCCAGAGTACTCAGAAACTAAACAACACACACTGCCGCAACATTCAAACAGACAACCAGATGCACAGTTTGGTGACAACACGAGAATTAGGCCAAAATTCCCTGCGCTCCTCGCCTCCTGGAGCACTTCTTTTTCATTGCTTTATAAAGATTTACAAATATGCACGTAACAACCTTTCGCGCGTGTTTTACGAAGATTTCTGTTACATCTGTCCCACTCCGGCGGCCGACTAACACTCTGGCACGCACAGTGGACTCGAACCCGCAAGTTTGTTTTACAAAATTACTGTTCATCGACTATACCTTCTAAGTACATGTTCCGGGCTAATCTAAATGTACATGCGATTTTTTTCTTAAGGGTCTCTAGTAGTTGTTTTAATGTATCTCGTTCTAGTACCTCGGCATCTACTCTAACAGAACTTATGGCTATTGCTTCGGTTAACAAAAATTCGGCCTGTGTTTGCAGAAAGGCCTCTTGCAGATAAAAATCATTGGCTAATGCCGCATCTCTGGACGTCTTCATCTCTTCAAGTTGTTGCTCCATCTTCTGTACTCTTTCTTTAATGTTTGCCAGCTGGTTTTCGCGCCTCTCTATCTCCTGAACTTGAAAATCTACGGTTTTGATGTATGAATCTTTCTCTCGTTTGAGATTTGCAATAAGTTTCTGTGTCTGGCCTTCCTTTGTTAGGTAGTGCTTGAGGATGTTATTTACATCTTTCAGATTATCGTTGGTTCTATGCAGTTCTTCTTCTGTTCTTTTCTGCTGCAACTGCTGTTCTTGATTCTGCTGCACCAGTTCTTGTAATTGCTTCCGGGTTTCATCGAGTAAGTTGCCTAAGGCGATTCGTGCATCTTCCTTGTCCTGGATATCTTGCTTCAGTTTGGTTATTTCTGCATCGGCAACTAGTAGCAACTCTTCCTTCTCTTTTGCTACTGCCTGTGCTTCATCTCGCTGAGCTGTTATTTGTTCCTATTCTTGGATTCTGGCCTGTAGCTGCTGTACTTGTTCATGAAGTGCATGATTTTCGGTCTTCACAGCCTGTAGTCCTTCTTGGAGGGGTGTGATGTCTGCCTCCATTACTTCCAATTTATGCTGGACGTCTTCCCGAACACTTTCTATAATTTGCTTTAGTTGTTGCGGAAATTGTCTTGATAATTCGATTAGCATCTGACCCATTGATTCTAATTGAGCAAATACTGGTGTGGAGGGTGGTGGAAGAGGGAGACGAGGTTGGGAAGACGATGCAGTAAGTTGCTGTGAGGTCGGAGGGGAGTAGTTGGGGGATGAGGCAGAAGAAGTTGGCGGCTCGACGAGTGCGTTAGGTGGAATAAGAAGGTTTGGGTTTAGTGGAGGTTTCGGTGGTGGAGTGGGAAGGACGATGTGAGTTTGGGTTACCTGATCTGTGTTTTGTTGTGCAGTTTGTTCGGCTGTAGACTCAACTGCTTTCAGCAGACTTTCGAGTTCTTCTTTAGCCACTTGTTCTTCATCTATGTGTTGTTTTTCTTCAGATGGATGTTTTGCTGTTTCTTCTTCAGTACGATTTTCATGTTGTTGCTCTTGGGAAGATTGCACAGATGATTCATTCTGCATGGAAGTTGTAGTGTCGTGGAATGTTTCTTCTTCTTGCTTATCCTCTTCTTCGTTGCCTTCATTGTTTCCTCCGGCAGATCCTTGTGCTTTGCTCTCAGAAGAGCTAATCCTTATTCTTTTTCTTCGAAATAATTGATTTAATTCTTCCTCGTCTTCTTCCTCGTCGTCCCACAGTTGTATTGACTCTTCCTGTCGCAGAACTGGTTCCCTGGGTGGTGGTTGCGCTGTGAGTATGGCCGGCAAGAGAAATGAGATTATGTGGGGTAGTCTGGATCTCGGCGTACCTCCTCTGTTTACTTGTTTCATGATAGCTACGCATTCCTTGTGGATACGGTGAAAGAAGAAAGAGGCGAAGTTCACTGGTTCTTGTGCGGCTAGTTCTATGACGGAGTAGAAAGGGCGGGATATTCCATATGTGCATTTTTGGAGGTTGAGTATGGCTACTAAAAATTGAAGGGCTGATCGTTCGGGTTCCGATCGGCAGAGGATTGCATACTCGTTAGACGAATGTCTGGGAAATAGTTCACTCATACGAGCAATTGTCAGGCTTGGGCCATTTTCTCGGCCTTGCGATGGGAGTCTAAAAGCTTCTGCAAAGGCTTGCAGGGTGATAAGTGTTCGGGAGGGTAAGGAAGTGATAGCCCATCATTGCTCATTGGCGGGTGTGTTGGCTATGGCGGAGATGATGTTGGCGAAGAATGGGTGGGACTCCACAAAATGCCAAGGCAGTTCAGCGAAGTTTGCCAACCCACGTATGCGCAGGTACTCTCCTACCTCGGTAGGGAGACCCTCATGGAAAGCGGCGTAATTAGCCAAGGCTTCCATGGTGCACACGAAGACACAGAACACAGGTACACAGAGCACAGTGAAAACACAAAGCACAATCACATAAACACAATAGCATTTTTCGGCGAACTAGAGAAGGTTATGTAGTGGTGTTGTAGTGGAGAGTAATCAAAAGCAGTAATAATCACACGGTAGGGGGATGATAATTCTTAACTTCGGTATGCATGCATGAAGAGCTCGAAAGGGCAGAGCGGCTTTAGTCATAAATAGGGTTCAAAACGTGGATATTTACAGGCTTATATTATTAAACACGCAAAAAGAAAAGAAAGTAAAGAAAAGCGAGCGCCAAACGATGCGGCCCACCGAAAAAAAAAACGTTTCAGTGCGGGTTAGATGCGTGTTGGTATGGTCGAAACTTCGAACCATTGATTACTTTCGGAAGAGGGTTTCCGGTCAACGTAGTCAACCGAAAAGTTGCTGGGCCCACTTGTTCTGAAATCCTGTATGGGCCATACCAGCGTAATTTGAATTTACTAGCAGACCGATTCGACTTTGCATTATAAAAAAGGACAAGTTGTCCCACTGTAAAAACTCGAGTTTTCAAGTGTCGATCATGCATCCGAGCCTGTCTTAGTTGTATTTCCTGCATAGTTAAAAAGCTGTGCCAGCGTTGCTCGTCCAACTCTCTGAGTGTATCCAACCGAAATGACAGTGAGTCTTCCGGTAGCAGTTTTTGAGCGATTGCTACTCGTAAACTTGGTATAACTATCTCCATTGGTGCTATTGCTTCTAATCCATAAGCTAGTTTGAAAGGTCTCAATCCTGTTGTTACCTTGTATGTAGTCCAGTATGCCCATAATACTGCAGGTAGCAATTGATCCCATCTTTCCGGTGCTTCCATGATCAATTTCCGAAGCATATTCAACAGAGATTTGTTTGTACTTTCGGCCAAACCATTAGCATGAGGATAATAAGGAGAACTAAACTTATGCGTGACGTGTAATGACTGTGTAAGCGCCTTCATTAAATTGTTTACAAAATGAGTGCCTTGATCTGAAACAAGTTCCAGTGGTAAACCAAAACGTGGAAAGACATCGGTTAGCAGATATTTTGCTACCGCAACAGCTGTAGCAGACTGTAAAGCCCAGGCTTCTGCCCATCTGGTTGCATAATCTGTATAGGTCAGTATGTAACGATTGTTTCTGAAGACTGCTGGAGGTGTAATCGGACCGATAAAATCTAGACCCCACTTCTGGAAAGGTTCCAATGGTAAGATGGGTTGCAGAGGAAAAAGATGACGTTGCAAGGGTTGTCCAGATCTCTGACAAGTATCACATTGTTTGACAAACTGTGATATATCTCTGTACATAGTTGGCCACCAGACACCACTCTGCAGAATTTTTTGGTGTGTTAAGTCTGCTGCAAAATGGCCACCGAAAGGAATCGAGTGAGCCAAAGTAATAACTGAGTTAACTTCATGCGATGGAATACATCGAAGTAAAATTCCGGTATGATCCACATAGTATAATTCTCTGGCAATTAACCGAAATCGGCGGCTAAAGACTGCAATTTTCCTGCGTACTGCCGTAGAAGTCTGAGATGGAAGGCAGCCATCAGTGAGAAAGGTCAGGATCTGATCATAATATGTAGATGGTGTAGGTGGGTCTATAATTTCATCATGCGTTGGTTCAGAGCTATAAATCGCTGGAGTCGTGTCATCTATACCTACCGGAGCTTCACCCGAATCTAAGCGGGATAAGAAATCTGCTAAGGCATGTGAACTGCCTGGCCGGTGAATGACTTCGTAGTCAAATTCGTGTAAAAGTAGAACCCATCGTGCTAATCGACCATATAGATGCTGTTGCCGAACCAGATAGACAAGTGCAGCATGATCTATATGAAATGTGAATTTACGGCCAAGCAAGTAATGTCTGAATTTCTTGACAGAATATACTAGCCCTAGACATTCTCTTTCTGTTACAGAGTAATTCTTCTCAGCAGGGGCTAATCTCTGACTTGCATAATACACTGGTCTGAACCACTTATCAATTTGTTGCATCAAGACACTTCCTATTGCTATATCTGAAGCATCAACAAATACATGAAATGGGCAATCCCAGTCTGGAGGCTGTAAGATGGGAACTTGTGTTAATAAATTCTTTAAACGATCAAATGCTATCTGGCATTCTTGAGTCTACTCAAATTGTCGAGGAGTCTTGGTGATTAGCTTGTTCAGTGGGATTGCCAAATGAGCAAGCCACTGTAAGTGTCGACCATGCCATCGTACTTGGCCCATGAAGCGCATAATTTCCTTCGGTGTAGTGGGCAACAGAGCTTCTAACACAACTGAAATTTTATCTGGATCCACCTATATACCTTGTGCAGATATAATGTGGCCAAGTAACTTGCCACATGAAACCGCAAACACAGATTTGTTTGGGTTCAAGCAGAGTCTGTATTCTCTGCATTTTTCAAAGCAGCACCGTAAATGGAACAGGTGTGCTATCATCTTTTCGAAGATTGAAAAATCGTCAAGGTAGACTTGCATAAAAGAGGTGAGATAAGGAGAAAATATGTCCTGCATACATCTTTGAAATGTACTTGGGGCATTTCTTAATCCAAACCACATAATAGTACAAGCAAATACACCCCAGTTGGTAATGAATGCAGTTTTCGGTATATCTTGTTCAGCCATTCTAACTTGATTATATCCACTATATCCGTCTAAGAATGAATACATTTCGTGGCCTGCTACTCTATCAAGCATGGTGTCCAGAAAAGGGATTGGAAAAGGATCAGGCACTCTAGCTGCGTTTAGTTTCCGGTAATTTACACATATTCGTAATTGCTTATTCTTCTTAAGGATAATAACAATTGGTGAGATCCATTCAGCATGCAGTACTGATACGATGAATCCAACTTTAAGTAGCCTATCAAGTTCTGCCTTTACCTGCGATGCATAGTTTAGATTCATCCGGTAGCTGCGTTGTTTGTTCGGTTTGACTTCCGGCTTCAACATGACTCGGTGCTGATAGATGCGCGGCTCCAATCCTTTCATATCTTGGTAATCCCATGCAAAGACGTCGGAGAATTCTCGGAGTAGCTGGATTAAGTCTATTTGAAATGTTTCCGGTAAGTTTTGCTTTATCTTCACAGGACGTAGATGATCTTCATTGCCTAAATTATAAGTGATCAACTGATCTTCTGGGACATAAAATTATCGAGGCTTCTCTGTACCGTCAGCTGGCTTAAAGAACTGCTGCAGTTGAGCGTCATCTATAGCGGTAGTATCTTCCTTCTTTTCTTCTTCTGTTACAGTTATCACCGTACAAACTGTAGGATTCCAATTATCTACAACAGATTGTAGATCAATAGTTCCTAGGGAAATCAATTCAATGTTATTTTCTAGAAACTCTTCTTCTTCATCATCTGACAATCCATCTAGCATATGAACTGGTTCCGCCAAATACGGTCTAGCATGCAACTCACAAGGTTGTGTAGCATCTAATTTTACAATGTATTTTATCCTTGAAAGTGAGCTCTTGTGCAGACCAATCCTGTATCACCTTAGCATGCTTCAACCAAAGGTCATTTTAAATGTTGTACCTTGTAAAGTGATTGGTATATTTCGTACAAGTCCAATGGGATGGACTCTTGATTGGTCGGCCATTCTGACAAAAAACTGAACTGGTTCGATTTCGGTCCACCCTAACTTTTTACATAGTGCAGCAGTAGCAATGTTGACTCCAGATCCTCCATCAATTAGTACCCGTGAGATTTTATGATTCTTATACCATACCGTAATTAAAGGAACTGAATGATCGACCGTAGAATCGGGTTCCGATTGTACTGTTGCCGTCGTCGGAATGCAGGAAGGCACATGACTGAACTGTTGTTGAAATTGCTGTCGAACTCCTGGTACTAGTGCAAGTAATTGGATCAAAGGAAGAGTGATGGATGCTTTAGATAAAATTTCCCAGGCCTTTTGTGATTGGATTGTTTCCACAGATTCTGAAGATGATGCACCTGCTGAAGATGGTGTCTCCTGCTGATAATGTGCCTATTGCTGAATTGGAATCCTGTTGTTGTGCTCCTTCTTCGGTTAACGGAGTCTGGGATACCGGAATAGGATCTGGGAAGACTGGAGGTTCTGCGGTGGTCCATTGACTAGCTTTGTTATACATCCTTTGTTGTTTGTGTATACCTGGTTCAAATAATTCTGCTCCAGGCTGCAGTTGTTTACCAGAGCAGGTCTGAATTACTGCAGCGTGTGTTTCCACTAGTGTAATTTGTACCATATTTGCCATTGGGTTTTGTCGTTCCTTCTTTCTCTGATTATACTCAGCTGCATCCTTACAGAATCTTCTAATGTGACAAAATTCACCACAGAAATGACAGCGTGGTGGTGGCAGATTGGGATTTTTCGGTGGTGGTCCGGTCTGCCAGCGGTTTGCATTATAGTTGTTATTTGTCTGTCCTCTGTAATTTCGATATCCTTGTTGCTGATTGTTCCTCACTTGCGGAGGCACATAATGATTGGCTGGTTGTCCTGGTTCCTGTATAATAACATTGACAGTTGCGGTTCCCTGTACTTTGGCGTTATATGCGCAGTTTTCGGTGGTGTGTCTGGCAGTGTTGCAGATAGCACAAAATAACTGATTAAGTGCACAAGTGGCACTAGTATGGCCTCAGTTCTTGCATGTGATGCAGTATACTTGTCTGGTCACATCTTCGATGACATTTCTGTTTGTTTTTAACCACTCCAAATCTTCTGTAAATCCTCCAACCTTGTTTTCCAGTTGCAGAGC
The DNA here is from genome assembly GCA_020310875.1 of Ceratopteris richardii. Lineage (NCBI taxonomy): Eukaryota > Viridiplantae > Streptophyta > Polypodiopsida > Polypodiales > Pteridaceae > Ceratopteris > Ceratopteris richardii. The sequence goes on from CM035415.1 coordinate 107,089,851, forward strand.
CATTGCGATCACTGCATCTAGTATCATTGCTCCTACACATCGTATGATCATAATATGTTTAAGTTGTGGAGTCAAGCCATTGATAAACCACTGAGTAATAACGTCGTCTGGTAGGTTGGCATGTGCTGGTGGTAACTGCCTTAGATGCGTCCTGAATAGAGTAGCATATTCCTGTACTGTTTGATTTACCTTCTGTCTGTTGTTTTGCAGGTAATCAAAAATTTTGGCTGGAATCTTCTTTAGCCTGAATCGCTGCAAAAAAGCATCTCGTACTGCTTCATAGGTGCCGAATTGATTAATATCATATTCTGTAAGCCATCTAGCTGCTTCATTGACAGTGTATATTGGAAGACAATAGCTTTATACGCTGATCCGGTGGATGGTTAAGAACTGCGTAGCTTATCTCGAAGGTGCGTACGTGAGCATCCGGATCATCTCCTGGGAATCCACCAAATTTAGTGTACATCACTCCTGTTGGAGGCGGCCTGGGTGGACATAACTGTTGTTGCTACTGTTGTTGCCCGTTCATGGTGAGTGTACTGTGACTATCTTCTGTATCTCGGGGCTGAATATCTGAATTATCAGAATCTGTATGGTCGGATGGTGCACTTTCCCGTGCGATGATCTTGCTCAGTATGCTTCGAATCTCGGTTTCGAACAACTTTCCTTCCTTCTTGATGTCCATTGTGGGGGAACTTACTTCAAAAAGTGGTGGTTGGGCTGAAGATTCATCAAAAAATGATAAACCGTTGCCGAAAAACTATGATTTTGTTACCAAAATATCACCGGAATGTATCGAAATTTTGCCAAAATAAGGTGTTTTTTCGCTTTCGCCGATTTATTTGGCTAACGTATTTCTAGTCGTAAACAAATTTGAATCTTTATCCAAGATTGTTAGACTAGCTTGAGACTGCATCTTGGTAGGTTCTGGAGTTACTATATCTTCGACAGACTGTGCCGAAATAGTACCGGAATGTACCAAAGGCGTAACACGTTCCACCGGAATATGACCAGAATCACTTCTAACGTTCTTGACTTTCTTGACAACTGGGTCAGACCTAGTTGTACTTCTACCTCCCAGAGTTGTCTTTAGTACATTAAGTACTCCAGACTGATGGTTCTTGGGATACGTTTCATCGGATCGAGTAACCGGCATGTATCATCTTTTGTACTAATCACGTAGTATCACTACCGACTAAAATTTATAAGCACGTTTCCACAACAAGTTTGCAACAATCTGGTTCTGTTGCTACTTTGGACAAACTAACGGTAATCTTGATGTTCGATTCTGACAGACGAGTGACGATCTTGATGCCACTTCCCACAGATAACACTTTCGTCCGGTAACTGGCAATCTTGATGCCACCTTCCCACAGACGGCGCCAAGTGTTAAGTGTTAAACTGTTAAAACGCTGCGTTCTAACTATGCGAAGTGCATTTAACCAACCTAAGTGGGTTCTTGGGAGTGGTAGGGGTCTGTTAGATAGAGGCCCTATACTTAGTTCCCAAAATAACTGATATCTACTGTCCTTAAACAGGGTCCGCCCAGTCTTAGCTCAGTTACCAGTAGCAACTAGGCTGTACCAAACTTATCGGTACCTTGGTACCGAATTACTTCAAACTAATATACTACTGTAACAGTACAGTATCCCATCCTTCATCAAGAGAGCGCTCAGAGTCAAGCAACCGAAAAATAGAAGGTATCTATGGATTCAACTTACAGTATGAAGGCTAACACACACTAGAATTACCCTTAACCCTAGGTAATTTCCCACCGTACAAGTACAGACCGAGATCAACACTACTTCTGCACAACGCTCTAGGGGAGATTGCTACAGTCACACAGACTTAGCAGTTCAACAAGGAGAAGAACACTACGTCGTACAACTTAGCAGAACAATTCGTCATAACGATCCGCAGTAACTCTTCCAGACAACGATTCAACGTCTTACTGAATGGACTAAATTCACCGAGTAATCGAGATTGACAGGCAACAACACAGAACACCATAGAGTACACAAAACTCAGGCAAGACGTACTACCACAACACTTAAGATTCACTGTGCCAACTCAATCAAGAAAGAATAACACAGCTACACACGACGACCCAGAGTACTCAGAAACTAAACAACACACACTGCCGCAAGATTTAAACAGACAACCAAATGCACATTCTGGTGACAACACGAGAATTAGGCCAAAATTCCCCGCGCTCCTCGCCTCCTGGAGCACTTCTTTTTCATTGCTTTGTAAAGATTTACAAATATTCACGTAACAACCTTTCGCGCGTGTTTTACAAAGATTTCTGTTACATCTGTCCCACTCCGGCGGCCGACTAACACATCCTTCTTCTACCAATGCTTTAAAGCATCAAGTTGTTCTTTCTTTGGTCAGCTTTCATCTTCAAATACTGGATTCTCTTCTTCACCTGTTATGTACACCATGAGATCCTTACTCATAAGTAAGGCTTCCATTCTCATTACCCATGCAGGGTAATTATCTCTGTCCAATTTGTCAATGGAGATATGATCTGCCATACTCCTTTCCTTCTGTTGCAACCTTTGAGCTTAAAGGCTAAAGATAATAGATTTTGGAGTTATTTGTGTATGAATATACTTTTGAAGTAACCTTTTGATGCCTCGTGCCTTTGAATGCTTCAACTTTCAAACTTTAATGAAGAAAACTTCTTGTATCTTTGACGCCTTCTGCTTTCGAGAACCTTTCTGCTCTGATACCACTTGTTGACGTGTGAAACATCACAAGAAATGAATTAATATGAAACTAGACAACTTTTATGGTCACCTTAACTCATTGCCACTCCAAACTTTGAGAAATGATAGCCAAAACCAAGAACTTTACTTCTTGAGAAATTTCTAGTCACTATAATGACATACCTTCACTCTTTTCCTTATTTCTCTAAGCATAGATCCTACTTCTTCAATATCTTTTTATGGAGGAAAGTAGAAGAGAAGAGCTTTCCAACAAGATATTATTTGCAAGAAACGGATCTCTACAACTCAAGTTATGGCCTTCACAAGATATGTCTAACTACTGAAATTGGCAAATTTTCCTGTTATAGTAAGAGCGTGTGTCTAAAAATAGAAATTTGATGCCTAGCATCGACTTGCAACAAGAATTTGATATCACTCATTAACATGAGGTGTTTTTTAGCCACTTTTCAGCAGGGATTCGATGCCAGACATGGACTTCGCGCATAAAACCTCAACCTTTTCAGATGCCAAAACAATAGATGATTTCATGCACACTTAGAATATCATTTATCAACTGGAATTTGATGCCAGACATCGACTTTATGCATGAACTCGATGCCAAGCATCGAGTTGCTCCACAATCCTCATCTTTTCAAGGAGATTTAGCAGTAGATAGAAGTGAGATATGAAAACAAGGACTTACCACTTAGATTTGATGCCAAGCATCGACTTCCTTTGAAAACTTCAACTTTTGAAATCATTACACAAAAGATAAATTCTGGAGATGGAGAAGGAAAGCTTATACAAGGAAGTTTAAGAAAATCTTTTCATAACTATGAAACCTTAGAAATGCACAAGTGTTGTCTCGCGCAGAGAAGCCTAACTATTCTCAGTCATATAAAAAATTAACTTTTCCACCCTAATGACTTCTCTTCCACTATGCGTTAGCTAATATAAACTAACTTATATAGTTTTTCTGAATCTCGTGACTTTTAGAAAAACTTCTAGAGCCTTAGTTAACTAACTTTACAAATATAATACACTTTTGAATTTGTCCCTTCACATAGGCATGTGGTTTTCTTCTAAAGCTTTAACCTTCATATTTATGTCCAGTTAGTGATTGTTTCTCCAACAATTTTTATAGGTGGCTACAGTATGCCGACGGGGCCGATGAGTTCCACAAAACTATAATTCATCTGCTTCGTGAGATGCTCATGCAAAATCGCGCAGCCATGGCTGACTTAGCTTTTGAAGGAGCATCTTCCACCATAAGCCATATTCACATTGTTGAATTTTTTATCGATGTTCGATAAAATGTAGTCCTATCTGATATTTGATTATTGGGGAGACAAGTGAGTGGAACTTGAAAATGTAGCCCTATGTGGTATTTGGTTATTGGGGAGAAGAGTGAATGGAACTTGACACTGCACCTATCTGATATTTGATTATTGGGGAAAGCCCTAGAAGTTTGACAGTGAGAACTAAAAAATAGACTTAAAGTACATGAGGTTCCCAAGATACTTTGAGGCTCAAGGACACCTTGGCCTTCACAAAAGTGGAGTATATATGCGAGATATTACATATATTCTCAAACATAAGGCATATTTGAGTCTGTGTGCTGCTGGCTCCCAACATCTTTGTCTTTTGATGCTTCTTTATTTGATGGATTTGTCCGAACAATTTGACATGCACTTCATGGTCATATGATAAAAATATTCATTTGCTTCTTCAGGTCATCAAGACTTTACTTCAAATCTTTCTTGCACTTCTCCCAACTTCTTGTATTTTCTTGCATCAAATCTCCCATCCTAAACTATATTCTTCTTGGCATGCCATTGTTGAAGCGATCTTGACTTTCGCATCTTCTTCATGCATTTATGAGCTTCTTGATCCTTGCAATGGTGCATTCTAGCCAAATACATAAGATGGGGATTCCATTCTAGGATACATTAACTAAGAGTAATAGATATCATAGCAAAATATGCAAGATCTGTCTCAAGATGCTTGTCTGGGAGGTTGGCCTCTTGCCTCTTGAGGCGGGGGCGAGGGTTCAATCCCCACTAGCACCATGTAAGGGACATGTTTAACATGGAACTTGTATCTTGTGGCTGATGTGCCACCATTCGTCCTGCCCCGTGCTAGTTGTGACCGTAGTTTAACCCAGCTATGTAAACCTGTGTTCCTATGGGATAAAGGGGGTCCCATGGGTACTATGCCCTTCCTTGTACAATTGCGATTTCAAAGTTAAAGCCTAGAGGAGTAGGCCTCGATGGGACCTCCATTTAAGTTAAAAACAATTATGCAAGATCTAAGTGAATAGCATTTAGCTAGTGTGTATGTCCTTTGGTTCTTAAAATTCATAGAGTGTTTCAAAAAGTCATGTGTAGAATGCTTGGTAGAAGGTTTGTGTGTTAATGCAAATTCCCTTGTGAAAGGTCAAATGGCCAGCCAATACGTTCCTTAATAAAAGCTATAGTAGTCTGGTCAATCACGGACTATACTTTCGATTGCATATAAAAAACCTAGGAAATCTTAGTTCATTCTCTCTATGTATTGTGTAAATTTTTATGTGCTCGACAAGTGTCTACAAAGTACCACACATGTCATCTACAACTCGGTTTTGCATAGTGAGAGCATCATCGTGAGGATCACAAGAAGCAAAATCTATTGTGATGCAATACCATCATACAACTTCACTTGTATCGGAATTGTCCGAAGCAAAAGGTTTTTGTTGTTGTGCAAGCAGAATAAACACCCACTTGCTCTTGATATATATAGGTAGTGATGTGTGTGAACACACTACGACTGCCAAGGCACTTTTTTCCCTCTTTAGGAGGCTTTTCCCCCCGGCTTGTATATAGGTCTATTGCCCTAATGGGCTACTTATCTTTGTACATTCTAGTGGTAATACATTTAGTATTGTGTGTTTTGCTCCAAGATTCTTCTTCTTCCTTATGCTGTTCGCATGCTTCCGCAGATGTCTAACTCCAACACCCGCTTGCTAGCTTTCTGTGGCTTCCTCCAAGGCTTACAATCAAGGGAATGACCAAGGCATAAACCTTGGCATACATTGGAGCAAACATTGGGTATGCATCAAGAAGAACTTCAAGGATCAAGAAAGACAAAGTACTAGCACTTCTTGAAAGGTCACCCATTCTAGTAGTGTTCCTCGCAAGGAACATTTAATAGTACATTTTCGTACCACAAAACCATAGTTACTTGTTGATTGTAGGAGTGAAGATGCTTAGGGTTTACATTATTTTTGAGCCTTCAAAGTTTCATCTTGGGCTCTCTACTTCAAGTTTGTGAGAGTTTAATTTGAAATGAAAGTTGGGAAAATTAGAAGTTGATTTTGTAGCTTTGGGATAAATTTGACTATAGATGTGGAAAGATTGGTCCAAAGATCAAGCTAGGAGTTTGAGGCACTTTAGGTTGTTTCACCTTGGTAGTTCACATTCATCTTTATCTCTAAAAATGCAACTTTTGATTCTTCTTACAAGTTTCTTGGAAAGTTTTTAGTTGTGGGGGCAACCATTGCAAGTTTATGCATTGACGTGTGTTTGGATCCAATGAGTAGAGTTAACAAAACTTGTTGGTGCTATTGGCTAGTGTTTGGCCTATAAATTCAACCTTTAACTTCCATTTTATTGCATATACTTAGCACATACACACTATGTACACTTTTATGGATATGGGTTAGGTACATCCATGTGGTCATTGATATAACATTTATGTTTTTGCATAAAGAGTTTGAAATTGATAAAGATGGGCCTGTTGAGGCTTTCTTAAGTTGGTATGTTAGGGTCTCTTTAGTGATGTAGGTGGAAGACGTACCCAACCTCACCATAGAAGATGTATGCTAGTTGTTCTTAGGTGCTTGATAAGCCTATTTGGCTTCTTTTGGCTGATTCATTATATGCAATGGAGTGAGTGATTAAGTATGCAGTTTTACATGTCATTACTCACAATTTTATAAGTTTTTAACATTGATCATATGTACATTTTGAAGACAAGAGTATAACAAAGAATTTTAGATCTTATATTTTCAACTATATAGTGGTTGACTTTACTGCTTGAGAAACTTATTGGTGTGAACACATACATTCTCACCTATTCTCTTTGGTTGATCATTCTTACTCATTTACCCATTTTTCTAGGGAGACTCTACTGAAGTTTTCCTAGAATTTGATACTTGGTTATCATTTTTGAGTCTTATTTATGTTTAAAATATTCCAGCTCAATTATCATTCTAGTCAGTCCTCTATCATGATGGCATCAGTGATCTAAAGCAAGTCTAGTAGGTTAGGATCTACCGTCAGCTGTAGGGCAAAGATAATTTCTATATTTTGAAAAATGATGGCACAAAAATTGCTCTATGGAAGAGCCATATTAAAGATGTGTTGATTGAAAGGAAGCAATAGAAGCTAGTAAATGGAATGTCAAAGAATGTTGTTGATATGGATCATGATGATTGGGATGAGTTAGATGAAATGGCTAGGTCTACCATTTGATTGTGCCCTCTAGATAAAGTTTCCTTTATAGTATTAGACTCTCAAAGTGCAAAGGAGCTCTGTAAAAAGTTATGCAACACTTACGAAAAAAACTTCATCAAATAAAGTGTATCTAATGAGAAAGATATATGATCCTTAAATGAGGGACTCAGATAGTGTTATTATATCATCTAAATGTGTTTGGTGATATATTCCCTGAGTTACAAGCCCAAAAAAGGAAATGGGTAATGAAATGAAGACGCTATTGTTGTAATGCACTTTGCCATAATCATCGGATATGTTTTGCATAGTTATTGGAAATAGTACACCTGTGGTAAATTGTTCTATGATGATATATGTGGAGCACTCTTTAGTGAAGAGATCCATAGAAATTCTATGGTTTGCACTCAATATGGAGATGCATGTAGTGTTAATGATGCTTAGCAAGGAAAAAGTAATCAATGGGGAAGGAACAAGAACAAGGAAAAGATTGGTCAATGGGATAAGAGTAGAAGTTGTTAGAGTTAGACATCTGTGGAAGCATGCAAACAACACAAGGAAGAAGAAGAAGCTTGGAGCACAACATACAATACTGAATGTATTATCACTAGAATGCTCAAAGATAAGTAACCCACTAGGGCTATAGGCATATATACAAGCCGAGGGAAAAAACCCTCTTAAGAAGGAAAAAAGTGCCCCAGCGGTCCTCGTGTGTTCACACATATCACTACCTAAATATATCAACAAATCCCCCTTCAGAGTGATGCAATGAACAAGGAGCTAGCATTCATGTATAAGGAAGTGCCAAGCTGTGGAATCAATCTACAAAAGGAAGTAAGCTGAAAGCTTTGCAAAAAGCTTCAAAGTTCTCCCTAGGTAGAGCCTTCATTAAAAGTTCTGCAATGTTCTCCTGCGTGGGCACATATGCCAAGCTGATCTCCCTAGTAGAGAACCTCTCCCTGTCATAATGTTAATGCACCTCAATGTGCTTACTGTGAGCATGGAACACAGGGTTCCTCACAAGTACCAATGTGCTCCGACTATCAGTGAAGATGGTTGTGGGAGAAGATTGACTAACGCCTAAATGAGAATAAGGCATTTGAGCCACACACACTCAACTATCACTGTGAAAGGTACCCTATACTCAGCCTCACAACTCGAAATGGCCACAATATTGTACTTCTTACTCAGCCAAGATATGCATGAGCTACCAAGCATGAAGCAAAAACCATTAGTGGACACACGAGTGTCATACCAACTAGCCTAGACAGAGTCACAAAAAGCATGCAAATCGGACGCTAGTGATCCCCCCTTGGGATGAAACAACCCAAGTAGCCGGGTACCACTCAAGTAGCGAAAGATGCAATTAACCACCTACCAGTGCTTGACACCTAGGCAATGAATAAACTTGCTCATATGTGAGACAAGAAACTGAATATCTAGCCGAGTTATGCATTAGTAAATCAAGCATCCAACAACGTGCTGATAGAGAACAACATGAAATGCATCTCCAGCATCATGAAGACTCAAATCATAAACCTGTCTCCATAGGAGTGGCAATAGGCTTATAGACTTCAAGGCCAAAATGCTACAATAATGTGTCAATATATTTGGTTTGACACAAAGCCATTCCACCATCAACGTGCATAAATTGAATGCCCAAATAATGATGCAAATGCCCCAAATCAGACATCTCAAATGAGGAATGTAAATCAGCTTTGAAATAAGCAATATGCTTCTCATGAGGACCAGTGAGCAACATGTCATCAACATACACCACAATGATCAGAAGCACACCATTAGCACACTTAACATATACGGTGCTTTCAGTTGGACTATTCTCAAAACCATGTGTAATCAGATAGGCATGTATCTTTTCATACAATGCACGTGGTGCTTGCTTTAAAAAATATAATGCCTTCTTTAACCTACACATCTTGTTTTCATGCCCTTTCTACACAAAGCCAGGGGGCTGAAAAACATACACTTCTTCATGCAAGTCACCATTCAAAAATGTAGTTTTAATATCCAACTCATGTACATTCCAACCATGATGAGCTGCAAGTGCACAAATGCTCCAAACAATAATCATATGACATGTAGGTGCAAAGGTCTCATCAAAATATATGCCTCTTTCCTATGCATAACCCTTTGCAACAAGCCTAGCTTTATACCTGTCAACTATTCCATCAGGCTTACACTATAGCTTCTATACCCACTTAGTGTCGATGGTCTTCTTGCTAGGAGGCAGGTACATGAAGAGGAGGTACCATTTTTCATGATAACATCATATTCAGATTGCATTACAGCCATCCAATGTTCAGAATTTTATGCCTTATCAAACAAAATAGGTTCAATATCATCATAGAGACTCAATTTAACCATAACATAGCAATCTCATGCAAAAGAGGCACTATGAGAGACTAAAAGAGTACGATATGACAGAGGTGCATCTAACTTGCTACCATGCAAAGTCTACACTATACATTTTGGCATAGTTTTTGCCTCCTCAATATTAGCTCTCTCATCAACAAGTATATCATGTAAATCTGCATAAGAAATCGAATGATCCACATCATCACATGAAAACTGTAAAGGCTAAGAAGTTGCCGCATTAGGACCACCACTATACCGTCCACCTATAAAAAGGAGCAGCAAAGTATCATACATGTCTTTGAAGCTAACAGATGTCTCCTTCGTACATAAAAAGTAAGGGCTGATTAGCATCTTCCACAAAGAAAACATCACGTCTAACCAGAATGCATTTAGTCTATGGATGATACAAACGATCACCTTTGCTTTCACAATTGTACCCAATGAAATTACATTTCAGTGCTTTATCATCCAATTTTCTAGGATGTTTTTCAGGCACTAATTCATATGCCAAATAACCAAAAACACGGACATGAGCAACACATGACTTGCGACCATGACAAGCCTTGTATTGATTGATAGATTGCAATGCTTTAGTGGGACACATGTTAAGTACATATGTTGCACACTAACAACCTCAAGCAAGAAACTGTGGTAAAGCCTAACTCTTGACCATACACCTCGCCATCTCCATGAGTGACTTGTTCTTCCTTTCAACAACTCCATTTTGTTGAGGTGTATACGACACTGTACACTGATGTTTTATCCCACGCTCAGCCAAAAATGCATTCAAGTCAGAAGACATATATTCCCCCCTTGATCAGAATGGAGGGTTCCCATTTTACATGCTAACATATTTTCAACCAAAACCAAAAACTATTTGAAGCACATAAACACTTCAAAAATTTCTTTCAATGGATATACCCATGCATGCTTGGAAAAATCATCAATTAAAGTCATGAAGCAAAGATAGTTTCCAAAAGAATGTGTCTGCATAGGACCATAGACATCACTATGTACAAGCTGCAATTTCTAAATAGCCCGAATTGAACCATCTTTTGGAAAGAAGGAAGACTACATTTTGCCCAAAATACAAACTTCACATACATGTTTATGAGGTCTCTCAAGTTTGGGCAAAGAGGACACCATTTCAGATTTTTGTAGGCATAGAAAACTAGCAAAATTCAGATGACTAAAGCATGCATGCCAAAGCTTTGCATCTGACATAGGATGATAACCATGTACTCCACATGCTAAAGCATTCATAGATTTTTCATAATCTATGAGCTTATACAGCCCATGAGATAAAATTCCAGAAGCAATAATCACATCGCCATTTGACATATCATGGACTATACATCTGTCATCAAAACATTTCACAACGACACTGATCTTGGCTAAGGCCAAAACTGATAACAGATTCTTCTTGATCCCTATCACAAATAAAGCATCTAACAATGTAAAAGAACTACCATCACTAGTAGTCAAAATGATCTTACTAACTCCCATAACAGGATAACAAGAGTTGTTGGCGCATGTAACAATATCAACTGTAGGGGCAGGCCCGAGTGAAGAGAAGATGTTTGGTCGGCCCACTATAAAGGTACAAAACATCTTAGTCTACTACAGACATGCACTGCTCATGAGAAGATGGGTCAAAACTACAAACATTAGTAAACGTCCATTCTTCATCCTGCACAAGATGAACAAACTTTGTTTTTAGTGTAGAGGCTTCTGCAACAACCACTCCGGCCTCTTTTTCTTTGCCTCTTTAGTAGCCAGTTTTGGACAACTCTTAATGACACGATCATTTGCTTTAGAGTATTTGCAAAAAAATTTATGTTTTTTTTTTATTTTTGCTCATCTTTGTCTTCCTTCTTCGAATGTGTAGAATTATCAGATTTTTGCTTACTAGTAGAAGAGCTCCATTTTCCTTTGCCCTTCTGCCTAGCAAGGAAAGCTTGATCTGCAACACACATAATAGACTTGTTCTGCCTGGACTGATCTTCCTGCAATGAAAAAGAAACTAACTCTTCAAATGTTAAGGTCTTTGGATTGCCTTTGATCATCAAATGAAGAGTAGAAGCAGAACTTTGATATGAGTCGGGAAGACGATTAAGAACAGTATGCATAAGTGAAATGTCAGGAAGCACTTCAATAGTAGAAACCAATTGCTCCTTCAAATCCATGATCTTTCTTAGAAAACTTTCCATAGAATCACCTTCATTCATGTGCTCACTCTCGAAATGTTTTCAGAGGTAAGCAACACGAGCCTCATTCCTAGCTTGGTACAATGTGGTAAGTGTATCCCAAGGACCCTTAGTTGTTCTTCAAGAGCAAATGTGAGAGATAATGACACGTTTGATAGACAAGGCTATCAATGTATGTGTTTGAGCATCTCTACCATCCCAACCAATTGCTCTATAGTAGTTGCGGCAAAAACTGAAGCACAAACAAGACTTTGTAGAATATCACCATCTCTGATGCCATCTGCATCAACTTCAGTACCTGTATTCGCAGGTCTAAAAGGACATCTTTCAACACCGTCCACAATACTCCATAGTCCTTTTGTGACCAATACATAATGCATCATATAAGCCCAGGATGGGTAATTCCTACGATCCAACTTATCCTCAAGAGTGAACATACAAATACATCATCACTTTCATCCATGGCCATTGAACAAAATACCTTGATGTAGAAAAATGACTATCTCTGAAAAGTTGATTAGAACTACTTAAACAAGTTCTACTAGTTGTGTAGCAAACTTCGAGATGCTTATACTCGCAAACCGAAACCTATATATATCTTTGGCACAAAAAGGTGAAATAGCCTGCACAAGTGCTACGATAATGCATTCGGAGGCCAAAAAACCATAAGTATGCTTACCAAATTTTGTACGATTTTGAGACTGCGACCGGAGAGGTGTAAAAGATGCACTAGATGAAGCGGCAACCTGCTCTAATACCAATTGTTGGAGTTAGAGGTTTGTGGAAGCATGTGAAGAACACAGGGAAGGAGAAGAAGCTTGGAGCACAACACACAATATTGAATGTATTATCAAGGGCTATTGGCATATATACAAGCCACGAAAAAAAAAAACCTCATAAAGAGGGAAAAAGTGCCGCGGAGGTCCTAGTGTATTCACACACATCACTACCTAAATATATCAACACAGGTAAATCAAGGAAAATGGATATTGAGTCACATTATTGTCATAAGTGATAGCATGTGAAGAATGATTGCTATGCATTAAAGAATGCTAAAGGACAACAAGTTGATGGGCATGCTAAAACGTTACCAGCACCATCCACTTTGACTATGAAGATAGAAGTTTTTATTTTGATGATGGTGACGTGTTGATACTTGAAACTACTATGCCCACTGAGTTTTTCATGGTAAAATGGTTGATTCTCTTTCCCACAAGTGGCTCCTAGATTGTGGTGCTTCTTTCCATATTATCCCACATCACGAATCGTTCTCTACTTATGCAAAAAATTCTCTTGGTGCCATGAGAATTTGAATTTTACCAATGTGACATTGTGGGGATTGGAGATGTGGTTGTGCAGTAATCTATTGATGATTGAAAATTCACTATGCATAATTTATCTCATGACCCTCAGTTATACCATAGTTTGAGGTCACTTCCCAACTTGATGGACTTGGTTACAAAGTGATTTTCTATTCTCAATCCCCTTGCATATCAAAGGCAAATACGGTTATTGAAAGAGGAAGCAAAGTTGGCATGCCTTACTTTATCCTTATTTGTATCCTTTATTTGTTTGGGCCATATATCTCATAGTGGCATGGAAAATATTTCTCATTTTGGCTACTTAATTATGCTATCTTTTCTAATTTTTCATTTCGTAAGCTTTTTCAATATGGAGAGAAAACCAGGAATAGGAATACGTATAAGATACACATTGATTCTTCAACTCAGCCTTTAGATCTCATTTTAATAGGTTTGTGTGGTGCTATGCCCACAAGGTCATTAAGTTACTCATTTTTTATTGATGCGGTACTCTTTCTAGTATACATTTTAGAATAGAAACACATGATTTGTTCTATCTAGTTAGAGAACCCTTTTCCCAAACTCCATTTGCATAGTATGCTAATTTTTATTCCAACATTGGTGACCACAATAGGACGCACTATGGATATTTAGTGCACACTATATGAATCCCTTCAGTAAATTAGGGTGATGGATAAATGCCATGTCAATGGTTTCTAGTACTTGGCTTTCTTGTTTCATGAAGAACAAGAGAATGTAGTCACAAAAAAGAACACCTCTACATTTGAAACAAGTGAAGGTTTTGGTAGTGTGGTTTTGGGTAGTGTATAACATATTTTAGAGCCATTTCCGTCATTAGCACTTGAAGGAGAAGCTAAAAGTGTAGTGAGAGAAGCATAAGTGAGTTATGAGTAAACTAATCCAGACTCACGTGAAGCCGATCAAGCAGAATCTCAGGAAGGGCTTCTGAGGATGCCTCCACTAGTTACGTATGAATGCAAAGTGGTGGACTTGGAAGTTTCTTGGTGATGCATGTTCTAGGTCATGGGATTATTGAAATGCAGTTCAAGAGATATGGTGGTAAAGTAGATGATGACCTAGATGTTCATGTTCTATTATTTGATACATGTTATTCAATTGGAATAAAGTGGAACAATGTTCTGACTTGCAATTCACTATGTCTAATTGCACTATCCAGTCTTTATATGATTTGAAGCTCCACCAAATGAATGTGCAATCATAACTTTCATGGTTATCAACACATAACTATTTATAGCCATAAAATCCAAAGTGAATCGAACAGGCCGCATCTTCGCTGTATTGAGTATTTTCGTCGTACCTCATGTGTTAAAGGCATCATCTGGGTTTATGTAATGAAAGTAGAATATCTGAGACAATGGTTGGTTCCGAGCATATTCTACATGTCCATGACTGTGAGCGGCCTTCATGAAAACAAGCCTACTGCGCACACATTGAAGAACCAAACACCACAGGTTAAAACAAAACAGATAATGTCAATATGTTTAAAGGACAACAAGTGTAGTTTTCATTGTTAGTAGCAAATTATCCCATAGCTCAATAATTTCTTCAAAACATACCTAGACTTTTTGTTATTTTAACAGACATAGCTTTCTCAATGTTAATAGACATACCTTTTCCAATTTTGTGTTATATACAAGAAACATTGACATTCCGATGGATGTCTAGAAAAGCAAAGAACATTCAATTTGATGACCTCTGAACTGATGGCATCACTAATGACAAGAGCGTTGTGAGTTCATATTGCAATGACGGACTAGTTCATTCATTCATATAGTACGCATGCATTGACGGACTGGTTCATTCATTCATAGTACGCATGCATTGACGGACAAGTTCATTCAGGAATCGTAACTATCGATTGAGAAGAATCTTTTGTGCATATATACAAAGACAAAAAAGAAACGTACATAAAAAACACACCCCCAGGCAACAAAAAAAGAAAGCAGGTAAGATATTTAATCCTTACAGTGTCCTTCTTGATGCTTGTAACCACTCCTTCGTTGAAGAAATGGAAGCACACAAGGAAAATCATCCAGTTAATCACAATTGTGAAG
>CM035415.1:107115031-107125031 GCA_020310875.1 Ceratopteris richardii
GTATGCATGAATTTATGTATGTAACGTATGTATGTATGTATGTATGTACGTACGTGTATACGTATGTATGTATGTATATATATGTAAATGTATGTATGTATGCATGAATTTATGTATGTTTGTATGTATACACACACACGCATATATATATATATATATATATATATATATATATATATATATATATATATATATATATATATATATATATATATATATATATATATATATATGTGTGTGTGTGTGTATGTGTGTGTATGTATATATATATATATATATGTGTGTGTGTGTGTGTGTGAGTGTTATGTATGAATGATGTATGTATGTATGTGTGTATGTATGTGTGTATGTATGTGTGTATGTATGTGTGTATGTTGTGTGTATGTATGTGTGTATGTATGTATGTACATATGTATGTGTATTTATGTATCTTTGAGTGTGTGTATGTGTTAATTGTTATAGTTTTGTGTTTCTTGAGGAGTTTTGATGTCAACCTTTTTTGTATGAATGGGCCTATTTATTTTGGTGTTGGCTAGATGTTTTCTCTCCAACACTTAGCACATATAGGATTCACTTATATGTTTTGTACTTTGTAGTTAAGGATATTATTCACCTGTTGCTTGATTTATGATCATCATCAATAGAGTGAGCCAATCTAGCCATCCATCTTCTTTGTGTGTGTTGCTTCATTTGTGCTCTTTGTGTGTACTTCTTGTGTGTCTCTCAAACTTCCACACACAACCAATAGTGGTATCTGAGAGGTTCATCTCCTTCTTAACATTTTTTTTTTTGGTGCATGGAACATGCACACTTTTAACCATGCAAATAAACTTCCAAGCATAGAATAGTGATCTTCAGCAACCAAGAAATATTTCCACCAAATGCACTAGAGTTTTATGCCCATTAGGAAGCCATTCATGTAGTCAAAATTTCCACTAGAGTGGAATATTGTGAACTTAAATTTCAGCAATCATTTCAGCTTTCATCAAAGTAAAGATCTTATCACATTCTTGTTCTTTTGGTGAAATGGCAAGTAGTGATGAATTGTTTGGCATGCTTGAAGCTGAGGATAAGCTTGATTGGACCAACTATCCAATGTGTTCTTACATGATGAAACATGTTCTTGTTGCAAAAAAACTATGGCACATACTAGTATATGTAGATTGAAGGGTTGCAGCCTCTTCTACTTGATAGTCTGATATCACCGGACCTTCTTCCTCTAGTATAGTGGTTACTCCTTCTCCACCTACATAGAGAAAATTAGATGGGATGGAAAAGATACTCAAGCTCATGCATTGATTGTGCTTTATGTGAAGCATCATATATGTTAGAACATCAAGCTTACACTATGCTTGAGGTGGATTTGATCTACATCAAAACTTATCTCTTGGATTACATTGAAAGAATATCCGTTGGAGAGTTCTTTTACCTATGCTCATTTATTGTATTGTTTTAAGATTTTTCAGGAATCTTGAACCATTGTAAAAGCCTAGAGCTTTACACATGTAAAAGGATAAAGAGAGCCCAAATTCCACAAATTTTTGGTGGTTTGATTACAATTAATAAATCACCTAAAATTGGATCAAACTAGATCTTCACTTTTCCTAGATTGTAGAAAAGTGAAATGATTCCCTCCAACAGCCTTTACCGCCTTCATTTGAATTCAAAATCCACTTGTAGAAGTCATGGAGCACTTCATAAGTCTATATAAAGACTTCAAATCACTTGTACAATATATGAAAGCAGTATACATACACTTGTGGCCATCATCGTCTTGCTTCTTTATTTTTCTACATCATCTTCTTCAACAACAATAAGCTTGGAGAGGTTGTTGCTCTCTGTAAAGAGCTCCAAATTGGATACGACAGGACTCATTGGAAAATTATTATTGTCTAGTTTATTCTTGTCAATTTAAAAAGAACTTGATTTAGTAGATTAGGAGAAAGTTTAGTTTTTCTTTCTTGTGGTCACTCTCCGTATTCCTAAAACATAGGAGGTACCACTATTGAGTGTCTAATTCATTCCAAAGGCATATTTTTCTATTTCTTGAACTCTTGTGCATTGTATCTATGTGTATCATGCCTATAAAAGGATTCTTTATAAATTATATTCACGTTGATTTCTATGAGCATTTGAAGTTCATTGTCTCATCCAAAGATAATAAAATTTTTTGAGCCCAATCGATGTGAAAACCCTCTCTTTTTGTATCGACTTTCTCTCCTTGATGCCCCAAAGTATGTATTGCATTTTGTTGCACTTATCACATGCCTATAAGGTATATTTGAGTCTCTGTAATCTTAAGGAGTGGTCTTGTGCTAGTTGGCTAGACCAAACTTCGTCACGTTCGCAACTCACTTTTCTACTTCCTACAAGCTTCTCCAAGTTCTTTTAGTGGTATCAAAGCTAGTTCAAGATGGGTGATGGTTTCCCTCAATGATTGAGAACCTTGATCGACACAACTATGCAGCTTGGCAAATCAGAATGGAGGCCTGTTTGCAAGCTAGAAATCTTTATGGAATTGTAGTATGTGATGAAGCTATGCCTAATCCAAGTTCCAAAGGAGGACCTACACAAGAGGACACAGATAAGATCACACTTTGGTGTGCAAGGGATGCTCAAGCAAGGCCCTACATACTAAAATCTATCTCTGACTTTCTATTACCAAATCATCTTTGGAATGAGTTCAACCAAATGAAGAAGATACTTAAAAAAAAGACATTATAGATTTTGTTACCAAGGTCAAGGAGGTTGCGGATCAATTAGCATCCATTGGAGAGCTCATTGAAGAAGATACTATCATGAGGCAAATTCCCAGTGGGATTCTAAGTGATAAGCAATGGCAATCCTTCATCATAGCTTATGATATCATCATGGATGTGCAAACTCTAGACTTCAACATCTTTCTTGGACAACTCTTCATCAGAGGCCAACATAGCATGAAGGAAGGTAACTCATATCATGGTAATTTAACTAGTGCTTAGTATGCAGAGAAGAAGGATAAGAAGATCAAAGGGAAGAACAAGGAAGAAGATGAAGAGGAGACTTCCCAAGTTAACTTTGGCAAGCAAGAGCAAGTGGAAAGGGAAGAAGAAAGGGGGCCAAAGAAAGGCAAAGCCAAAGGTCAGAATGTTCAATCTTGTGGCATCTGTGATAAGACCAGCCACACAACTCAGAATTGTTGGTTCAATGGGAAGAACCAGAAAGGAAGTGGAAGAGGTGGATATGGTAGCAATAGCGGAAGAGGTGGACATAACTTCAACAATAAAGATAGAGGCTATAATAGAAGGGACTTCAAAAATTATTCAAAAGATCAAGCACATGAAAACTCATTGCTTCTTATGAATCTGAGCCACAAAGAAGGTAAGGAAGATGACCATTTGTTCTACATAGATTTAGGATGTTCAAATCATGTTTGCAAGCAACATTGCTCTTCTACATGATTTGGAAAGTCCAAAGCATAGACATAAGTTCAATTAAGGGATGACACAAAGCACAATTTGGAGAAGATTGGTAATGTCAAATTAAGCTTCCAATGGTGGGACAAACACTCCAAGTAAGGTTCTCTATGTATCCACTATCACTAAAAACCTATTAAGTGTAGGCCAAATAGTTGCAAAAGGTTTGCAGTTAGATTCACTCAACATGGAGCTTTTGTGGAATATTCATGTCAAGGCTTCAGTTGTGCACATTAAGGGTCTTTTTATCTTTTGAAAGTTCTCATTTTCGCTCTTCCACTATTCCTAAGTGATCAAAAGCTTCTGATTGAGGATAGCTTTTGATTGACGAAGTGGTACATTTAAAAAAATGCTTTGTAATCCCATGAATGAGTCCCACTTCTTCCATTATAGTTCCTAGAAAGCATATCCATCATTCTCAAAACCCTTTTACCTCTCATTTTTTTTCACCATATAAAAGTTTTGCTCATGTGCTTGACTCTACTACTATTACAAAAATTGTAATGTCTATGTGGGAGCCAATTATAACACTAATTATCTAATCTATGCCTACTACTATGTCCAAAATTGTAACACCTATATGTGAGCCTATTAACGGAGTGCACTTGAGTTTTCTCCCAATGGCATGTCACACCATATCCATATAGGAGGGTACACATATAGAAAGATGAGGGAGAGGGAAACAAAGGGAGGTCAGAATGGGAGATTGATAAATCATTAGTGCACATGGGAGCTCAAACTTACGGTTTTACAATGATTGGATGAGCGCATACAAGAGGTTCTCTTCACGTGCTACTCATGTTATGCTATATGACTTCAATGTCAACAAATGCCAATGGAGTCGAAAGGGTGTGGAGGGGTCTCTATTTGTTGTTAAAGAAGAAACAAAACTCGGTTTTACTTCATCGTTATGAACAGGTGAACCACAACAAATCTAGTTGAGGATATAATTAATGGTTTTGAGTGTGAAGTACAAGTGCCATATTTGCTCTACCGAAATGTAGTCAATGAAGTGAATGACAATATTGTTTTACAATATTCGAGAATGTGGAAGAGGATGGGAATCTCCCTGCAAGGATCTCTAACGCTTATTCCAAAGCACTCTCTCTCTCTCTCTCTCCTCTCTCTCTCTCTCTCTGAGTTTTCCATCAGGCCCACTTGCAACTGTGCCATCTGTAGCACCTCTCTCTCTCTCTCTCTCTCTCTCTCCTCTCTCTCTCTCTCTCGCACCACAGTTTTCCCCCGTAGGTCCACCATCCTTTCCTCTCCTCCACCGTGCCATGAATCCCCCTTGCTACAAATAAAGGTCTCCATGCATACTACCATTTGAAAAATTCAAGCAATCTAGAAAATAATACAAGAGTTTTTCAAGAGGTTTGCATTGAGAAAAGATCAGTGGTATATAAGTGTTTGAAAACAGAGTTCAACCTTGCACCTCATCTCATGATGCACAACAAAGAGCTCATCCTCATATTGCATTTGCTACCATTTTTCTTTGCTATCATAAAGTTGGAAGTAATGGAATATCTATTAATGTGTTTGAAAAGGACTCTGATGAAGAATTTATCTATAAGGATGATGATTTAAAAAACTATTTGTATATTTATTTCATATACCGTGCAACTCAATGGGAAAGTATTTTTTTGTTTAGATATGCTATTTTCCAAAAGGTTCCTAAGTCACAACAAATTGTTTTCCAAGACTATCAAGTTTTTTCTGTGGTGGGCTATAATTTGAACTTCAACAAATTTTGGTACCTCAAAAGAGATTAAAAAAGACGTTAACACCCGTTGACAAAATTAATAAGTTCATGAATACAACATTAATAGGGCTACTAGATCTAATCATCAAGTTAAGAAGCGAAATATCGAATATGTTATATTTCTATACACTGGAGTCGCTAGAAATGCATTGATTTTAGGAATGCATTGGTTTTAAGAATTAAAAAAAATTCCATTATATCTTATGAGCTAAGCTCCTAGCTTTCAATGCCTCATGGCATACTATTGGATAACTATGGATTGGCCACTAGATTTCATGCAAACAAAACATTTTATCTTATTTTTTAGCATTGGATGATTTAAAGCGTGGATCTTTGTCATGAGCTATAGGAGATTTGAACTCACAGCCTCTTGGTTAGGAGTGGGATGGGCTAACCAACTACCGCAAAAGCCATGGTTGAGGATTGCTTCAGCAATCCTCAACCATGGCTTTTGCGGTAGTTGGTTAGCCCATCCCACTCCTAACCAAGAGGCTGTGAGTTCAAATCTCCTATAGCTCATGACAAAGATCCACGCTTTAAATCATCCAATGCTAAAAAATAAGATAAAATGTTTGTTTGCATGAAATCTAGTGGCCAATCCATAGTTATCCAATAGTATGCCATGAGGCATTGAAAGCTAGGAGCTTAGCTCATAAGATATAATGGAATTTTTTTTAATTCTTAAAACCAATGCATTCCTAAAATCAATGCATTCTAGCGACTCCAGTGTATAGAATATAACATATTCGATATTTCGCTTCTTAACTTGATGATTAGATCTAGTAGCCCTATTAATGTTGTATTCATGAACTTATTAATTTTGTCAACGGGTGTTAACGTCTTTTTTAATCTCTTTTGAGGTACCAAAATTTGTTGAAGTTCAAATTATAGCCCACCACAGAAAAAACTTGATAGTCTTGGAAAACAATTTGTTGTGACTTAGGAACCTTTTGGAAAATAGCATATCTAAACAAAAACATACTTTCCCATTGAGTTGCACGGTATATGAAATAAATATACAAATAGTTTTTTAAATCATCATCCTTATAGATAAATTCTTCATCAGAGTCCTTTTCAAACACATTAATTAGATATTCCATTACTTCCAACTTTATGATAGCAAAGAAAAATGGTAGCAAATGCAATATGAGGATGAGCTCTTTGTTGTGCATCATTGAGATGAGGTGCAAGGTTGAACTCTGTTTTCAAACACTTATATACCACTGATCTTTTCTCAATGCAAACCTCTTGAAAACTCTTGTATTATTTTCTAGATTGCTTGAATTTTCAAATGGTAGTATGCATGGAGACTTTATTTGTAGCAAGGGGGATTCATGGCACGGTGGAGGAGAGGAAAGGATGGTGGACCTACGGGGGAAAACTGTGGTGCGAGAGAGAGAGAGAGAGAGAGAGAGAGAGAGAGAGAGAGAGGTGCTACAGATGGCAACAGTTGCAAGTGGGCCTGATGGAAAACTCAGAGAGAGAGAGAGAGAGAGAGAGAGAGAGAGAGTGCTTTGGAATAAGCGTTAGAGATCCTTGCAGGGAGATTCCCATCCTCTTCACATTCTCGAATATTGTAAAACAATATGTCATTCACTTCATTGACTACATTTCGGTAGAGCAAATATGGCACTTGTACTTCACACTCAAAACCATTAATTATATCCTCAACTAGATTTGTTGTGGTTCACCTGTTCATAACGATGAAGTAAAACCGAGTTTTGTTTCTTCTTTTAACAACAAATAGAGACCCCTCCACACCCTTTCGACTCCATTGGCATTTGTTGACATTGAAGTCATATAGCATAACATGAGTAGCAGTGAAGAGAACCTCTTGTATGCGCTCATCCAATCATTGTAAAACCGTAAGTTTGAGCTCCCATGTGCACTAATGATTTATCAATCTCCCATTCTGACCTCCCTTTGTTTCCCTCTCCCTCATCTTTCTATATGTGTACCCTCCTATATGGATATGGTGTGACATGCCATTGGGAGAAAACTCAAGTGCACTCCGTTAATAGGCTCACATATAGGTGTTTACAATTTTGGACATAGTAGTAGGCATAGATTAGATAATTAGTGTTATAATTGGCTCCCACATAGACATTACAATTTTGTAATAGTAGTAGAGTCAAGCACATGAGCAAAAATTTTATATGGTGAAAAAAAATGAGAGGTAAAAGGGTTTGAGAATGATGGATATGCTTCTAGGAACTATAATGGAAGAAGTGGGACTCATTCATGGGATTACAAAGCATTTTTTTAAATGTACCACTTCGTCAATCAAAAGCTATCCTCAATCAGAAGCTTTTGATCACTTAGGAATAGTGGAAGAGAGAAAATGAGAACTTTCAAAAGATAAAAAGACCTTAATGTGCACAACTGAAGCCTTGACATGAATATTCCACAAAAGCTCCATGTTGAGTGAATCTAACTTGCAAACCTTTTGCAACTATTTGGCCTACACTTAATAGGTTTTTAGTGATAGTGGATACATAGAGAACCTTACTTGGAGTGTTTGTCCACCATTGGAAGCTTAATTTGACATTACCAATCTTCTCCAAATTGTGCTTTGTGTCATCCCTTAATTGAACTTATGTCTATGCTTTGGACTTTCCAAATCATGTAGAAGAGCAATGTTGCTTGCAACATGATTTGAACATCCTAAATCTATG
The DNA here is from genome assembly GCA_020310875.1 of Ceratopteris richardii. Classification (NCBI taxonomy): domain Eukaryota; kingdom Viridiplantae; phylum Streptophyta; class Polypodiopsida; order Polypodiales; family Pteridaceae; genus Ceratopteris; species Ceratopteris richardii. The sequence continues at coordinate 107,122,924 of CM035415.1, forward strand.
TAGAACAAATGGTCATCTTCCTTACCTTCTTTGTGGCTCAGATTCATAAGAAGCAATGAGTTTTCATGTGCTTGATCTTTTGAATAATTTTTGAAGTCCCTTCTATTATAGCCTCTATCTTTATTGTTGAAGTTATGTCCACCTCTTCCGCTATTGCTACCATATCCACCTCTTCCACTTCCTTTCTGGTTCTTCCCATTGAACCAACAATTCTGAGTTGTGTGGCTGGTCTTATCACAGATGCCACAAGATTGAACATTCTGACCTTTGGCTTTGCCTTTCTTTGGCCCTTTCTTCTTCCCTTTCCACTTGCTCTTGCTTGCAAAGTTAACTTGGGAAGTCTCCTCTTCATCTTCTTCCTTGTTCTTCCCTTTGATCTTCTTATCCTTCTTCTCTGCATACTAAGCACTAGTTAAATTACCATGATATGAGTTACCTTCCTTCATGCTATTGTTGGCCTCTTGATTGAAGAGTTGTCCAAGAAAGATGTTGAAGTCTAGAGTTTGCACATCCATGATGATATCATAAGCTATGATGAAGGATTGCCATTGCTTATCACTTAGAATCCCACTGGGAATTTGCCTCATGATAGTATCTTCTTCAATGAGCTCTCCAATGGATGCTAATTGATCCGCAACCTCCTTGACCTTGGTAACAAAATCTATAATGTCTTTTTTTAAGTATCTTCTTCATTTGGTTGAACTCATTCCAAAGATGATTTGGTAATAGAAAGTCAGAGATAGATTTTAGTATGTAGGGCCTTGCTTGAGCATCCCTTGCACACCAAAGTGTGATCTTATCTGTGTCCTCTTGTGTAGGTCCTCCTTTGGAACTTGGATTAGGCATAGCTTCATCACATACTACAATTCCATAAAGATTTCTAGCTTGCAAACAGGCCTCCATTCTGATTTGCCAAGCTGCATAGTTGTGTCGATCAAGGTTCTCAATCATTGAGGGAAAACCATCACCCATCTTGAACTAGCTTTGATACCACTAAAAGAACTTGGAGAAGCTTGTAGGAAGTAGAAAAGTGAGTTGCGAAGTGACGAAGTTTGGTCTAGCCAACTAGCACAAGACCACTCCTTAAGATTACAGAGACTCAAATATACCTTATAGGCATGTGATAAGTGCAACAAAATGCAATACATACTTTGGGGCATCAAGGAGAGAAAGTCGATACAAAAAAGAGAGGGTTTCACATCGATTGGCTCAAAAAATTTATTATCTTTGGATGAGACAATGAACTTCAAATGCTCATAGAAATCAACGTGAATATAATTATAAAGAATCCTTTTATAGGCATGATACACATAGATACAATGCACAAGAGTTCAAGAAATAAGAAAAATATGCCTTTGGAATGAATTAGACACTCAATAGTGGTACCTCCTATGTTTTAGGAATACGGAGAGTGACCACAAGAAAGAAAAACTAAACTTTCTCCTAATCTACTAAATCAAGTTCTTTTAAATTGACAAGAATAAACTAGACAATAATAATTTTCCAATGAGTCCTGTCGTATCCAATTTGGAGCTCTTTACAGAGAGCAACAACCTCTCCAAGCTTATTGTTGTTGAAGAAGATGATGTAGAAAAATAAAGAAGCAAGACGATGATGGCCACAAGTGTATGTATACTGCTTTCATATATTGTACAAGTGATTTGAAGTCTTTATATAGACTTATGAAGTGCTCCATGACTTCTACAAGTGGATTTTGAATTCAAATGAAGGCGGTAAAGGCTGTTGGAGGGAATCATTTCACTTTTCTACAATCTAGGAAAAGTGAAGATCTAGTTTGATCCAATTTTAGGTGATTTATTAATTGTAATCAAACCACCAAAAATTTGTGGAATTTGGGCTCTCTTTATCCTTTTACATGTGTAAAGCTCTAGGCTTTTACAATGGTTCAAGATTCCTGAAAAATCTTAAAACAATACAATAAATGAGCATAGGTAAAAGAACTCTCCAACGGATATTCTTTCAATGTAATCCAAGAGATAAGTTTTGATGTAGATCAAATCCACCTCAAGCATAGTGTAAGCTTGATGTTCTAACATATATGATGCTTCACATAAAGCACAATCAATGCATGAGCTTGAGTATCTTTT